>JAFVLL020013499.1:0-36958 GCA_021397915.2 Tor tambroides | reverse complement strand
TTATGGCGCGCACTTTTGAAGGTGGTGCGATATGTTCGTTTTCTTTTTGCCTCAGTCGCATGCTGACTGACCAAACGCACTTTGTTTGAATATTTTAGGCCGATTAATTTAATTAAAAAATAACCTTAGATAGCACGTGGGAGAATTGTGTCTTAGGTAAAAGGTGGAAAGTGGAGTGGTTACGTTTTAAAAAGTTAATTTAAACAGACTAAACTGTTTTCAAATGTGTCAAGGAGGTGTCTAACATCACTATTTTCTCCCATCGTCGTGCCTTTCGTCCGTTCATCTTGTACATACACCCGGAGGCTTGAATTAAATTGTACATTATCCTTTAATATGAAAGTTTTTGAAGATATATTTTTGTACAAACCGTTTCCTGTCAAAAGTGTTGCATTTGTGACTAAAACAAGGATTGTATATATAGTTGAACTCATAGTGACTTGACGTTTGTTCAGTGGTTTGTTCTGACTGATATAAATGTATTTGTCATGAAGTGACTAACGCAGGTCAATAATGTCCTACTTTGTCAACATGAAAATAATAAACAACAAATGGATTGTGAACTTCTGTCTGTTTAACTGATTTTCATTATAAAAAGAAAGAAAGAAAGAAAAAACAAAGGTGTAAAAGGAAAAAGTGAAGTAGACATGTAGGGACATTCCCGTTTGGGCATCACTGAGCTCTGACTCATGGTCTCATAAGGGCCAGCACCCACACACTGTGTTGTTTACAAATGCACAAAGGGTGTGAATATTCACAGTCTGTAATGTTTAATATAGGGCAAAATGTTTGAGGGGAAATGTCATGAATAATCAAAGAGGGGTTAGTGTAAAGGGAACAATTATTAAAACTTTCAGGTGAACAAAAATGACTCACTTTGTCATTATAAATTCACTGATTTGACACAAAAGCACTGTTATGACCAGTCTTTACACTGTCTATGGTGTGAAAATTGAGAAACAACACTGAAAAATGACAAATAATTTATGACACTGTATGAATCTTTGTGGTTTTGTGTGGTTGAAGGTATATACCAACCCCCGCATTCACAGCTGGGACAACCCCATATTTACATCAGGCAATACATAAATTTGGTATACACAGGTTTACAATATCTATATATTTTTGGATTGCAAATAAAAATGTAGTTTGATAAGAGGCTTAAAATAAATAAACAACAGTGAATAACTGAAATAAAGTAAATGAAATGACTGAAAATTTTACTACAAATATTGCATTCATGGCAACCTATAAAACAGCACATATGCTCTCTATTCACAGATTGGGAGATGGATGTTGACTTAGAATTATCTAAATATATGCTAACTGATATATAGATTTTATCAATTAAACTTTACCCACAAAAATCAGCACTGAACATAAACTGAGCTTAACAGAGGACCCAAGTAATTTCTGTTCAGCTCACATCTAGTTCTACAAACAAAAACCCTGAAGGAATACAGGAAAGCATGAAGTCTAACCTGTCTAAAAACGTGTCTAAAATGATCTAAGAATTCATTTTATTAAATCATGTTATTACTTTTAGGCTGCCTCCTACGTTAATGTTACAGACATATATTGACCAGTGTGTGGGAAACATGATGTCACATTAGACATTAATATGTCTGTAAACATTCACAGTGAAAGTCTGACTTTTCAACAGATTTCACTCCAGTATGAGACACAACCTATTAGAAATAAGCAGAATCGTTATTGTTAGTGATAACAAAACTAAGAAACGCAAATTATACACACTTTAAAGATGAGAAGGTAATAATGTTTAGCTTCTAACTTTCCTAATGTTTCTCATACGCAGTGGACAACAACTATGAGGTAAAGGTAAATCATTAAGTAAAATCAATATCAAGTGTCCAATAGCAGTGTTAAAAACTTATAAATGAAGATATAAAAATACCACATATTTAGCTTATATTAGTATACAAACAAATATATATATATAGTTCACATATAAGCTGAACATGTTATTATAAAATGTATACTTAAGTTTTATATATAGTTTTTGGAATATATTTATAAATACTTAGAAAAATTCCAGAATCTGGAATCAATACAAACTAAACCAACCTGACCCTAAGCGGAAAAAAACAACAAAAAAAAACGCAGTAAGTGAATATTTAAAGAATAACCTTGCACATTATGCACACAAAATGATTTTTTAAATACATGACAAAGTCAAATTGAAAAAAATGATTTATGAACATTTTAATTGTACTTTAAAGGTAAAAATATAAACAGTACATAAGAATTAGTGTTTGTATAGGTTTTTTTTAAAATAAATTAAACATGTATTTAATATAGATATATAGTGTGCACTTATACAAGAGTAAATGCCTTTTAAGCATGTATACATTCATTATTCACAAGCAAGGCCACAAATTGATGTACATAGGTTTGGAATGGACATTTTAAAATCACGTAGTGATGTTTGAAGTCCCAAGAAAATAATAATAATTTTTACACATCTGAGTTAGAATAAGGACGGCTCATAGGCCATTCCAGTGTTCATCTCTCTACACCGAAACTTCAGGACCGGGGTACGGCTCACCCCCACACCAGAAATCATCCGGCTGGGGGATCTCTAAAAGCCAGGTTTCGTCTTCATTGCTCTGCTCTGCCTTTTTTCCAGCAGTTTGTAAAACTTTGTAGTAGTGACAATCTCTCCCGTTGTCGGGGTCATACGGTGGTGCCAGTATATCAAGAAACGCAGCCGGTCCGTCCACTGCATCAATCTCATGAAGGTTGTCTTTCAGAGGGGTCAAGATGCAAGGGCCACTCTGAAGAGAAAACTGTTCGGAGGACCTGAGCACGGCTCTCCTCACATCATCTCCCTGGAAAGGCAACAGCGGTGGATCAAACTGCCTCTCAGTTTCACTCTCAGCGCCAACAGCTTTATCCAACTTGTCATAACAACTTATATTGACCTTGCCATACAGGACCTTCAGCATGCCATTCATCCCGGGATGGTCATGCAGAGGGATGGAAGCCCCAGATCTCAGCAGAAACACTCCCATGCTGAAGACATCAGTCTCACAGATGTGCATGTATGTGACTGGAGGGACTGCTGAGGACTGTGGGGAGGATATGGAGACTTTCTTCGGTGGCGCAATCCTCAGATCCGCAGCCCTGATGTCGGACAGCAGGGTGACCAACTCTGCCTGCTGCTCTAAAAACGTCTTATTATCCCCAATGGCAGAGGTAGAGCAGTTTGTGAAGGTCACATAAGCCTGGCTCGCTATCTTCTGGATCAGCGAGGTCTTGTTGTTCCTCGGCATGTTTAATGGGAGAAAACAAACGAAACCGTGATTTGCTTAGAGCCACGCGATGACCACAAAAGCTCTGTTATGCCGGAGGAGATTGTCTCGCGTGAAGCATTTAAAGCAGGCCAGTGTATTTGTGCTGAAAGTTATGATAAAAATAACTCCATTGAGGTACAAACATTTATATTAGCATCTGAGTAAAATCCACAAAGCCGCGTCTTCACCACCCCATTCATGGCTATCAAATCCACACGTCCGCGCTTACTGCGCATGCGCAGACACATAGGAAGCATTTGGAATTTGTAGTTCTTTCGCGCTTGTGGCTGGAAAAGAAATTCTCATAATCACCGATAAATATGCAAACAGATTAAGACAAGGTCTGTCAATAGATTCTGACACTCAAGTAAATGTGTTTATTTTTGCAAATCTGAGGTCGGTTAAATAAATGCACGGTTTAGCTCAACAATAGAACTACAACACCCAGCAACTCCCACACTTTTGTCTCTATCTAGTGAGTACGAGGGGTGGGAGGCCCTTTGGGCCATTCAACTCTGTCCCTTCCCCCCACTGCCACCCTGGACCACAACAACACATCACCACCCTACCAACATCATCATCGCATGTCATTTATTATCCACACAGACTTGACCTCTGAAGTAAATTCTTCGTGAAACGGTGTATATGCAAGCTTTTAATTTTTTTTTTCAAAAGTACAAGTATCAGTTTTTAATGTTAAGGAATAAAAGAAAAAAAAAAGTTCAGATGCAAAAGCCTCTAAGTGTCATTTGAGATTTTCTTCTAAAATGAGGTTTTTTTTTTTTATCAGGCTCCTATGTGTAGGTTCAGTAATTTCAGTTTAATGGCAATGAATAGGTTATTTTCATTGCCATTAGTGAAATTACTGAACCTACACATAGGAGCCTGATAAAAATACTCATTTTAGAAGAAAATCTCAAACGGAACTTAGAGGCTTTTGCATCTGAACTCTTCAAATATTACACATAAAAAAATGCTGGCGAAATAAACAATAGTAAATAGTAGGCTAAATAAAGCTGACACAACACATCAACACATCATCAGCCTACCATCATCAACAATGAATACGAATTATTATGCATTATTATACATAATTAGCAATTAATCCTTACTCCAGTCTTCAGTGTCACATGATCCTTTAGAAATCATTCTAATATGCTGATTTATAATCACCATTGGAAACAGTTGTGCTGCTTAATATTTTTTGGGACCTGTGTTTTTTTGTGTTACAGTATACACTACTATTCAAAATTTTGGGTCAGTAATTTCTTTCTTTCTTTCTTTCTTTTGTTTTTAAGAAATTAATACTTTTATTTAGCAAGAATGTGTTAAATGGATAAAAAGTGGTAGTAAAGACTTATATTGTTAGAAAAGATTTCTATTTTGAATAAATGCTGTTCTTTTTACATTTTTATTCATCAAAGAATCAAAGAAAAAGTCACACATGTTCCAATATATATATATATATATATATATATATATATATATATATTAAGCAGCACAACAGTTTTATACACAGCACACAGTAGTGTATTAAAATAAGAAACCAGTATTAGAAATTCCAATAATATTTCACAATATTACTGTTTTTTCTGTATTTTTGATCAAATAAATACAGCCTTGATGAGCAAAACATACAAATCTTATTGATCCCAAACTTTTGAATGGCAGTGTATTTATAAATATTATTATAATTTAAAATAAAAGTTTTTTATTTGAATATGTTTTAAAATGTAATTCAGCAATCTCAGTCTTTAGTGTCACGTGATTCTACTAAAAGCATTCTAATATGCTGATTTCAGGTATGCATTTTGGAGATAATATTATAGCCTATAGTCTATGAGTATTATTCTCAGGGTACATCCAATTTATCTCAAACCTTTACACCTCAGTAATTCAAGCTAGTCGTTCATTATCTTTTGTCAGGTTGGTGTTGATAGCGAGAGGACTGGAAGTGTGCATGGACGGAGCGCAGCATTGAGTCAGTGAAGTGCATACTCAGGACATGTACCTTTGTGCATGAGCACCACAAAGACCATCCTCTTGAGAAATAATGAGGCCCGCTCATTTACTCAGAGAGCAAGCACATCCAAATACCTCTTCCGTTTGGATAATTCGATTAGATCCTCTCTCAGTGGCCAGGATGTTAAGATCAGATACATAAGGGAGATCGTTCCATCGTCACTCTTTTGGAGGCAAGGACTTTAATTAAATCCCAGAGAGGATGGTAGTGTGTACCCTTTTAAAAAAGAAGTAAACTTCAGCATACTTAAAAAAAGTACATATTACTCAAAAATAACACATTTTAAAAGAATATACTTCAGTGCAAACTGAATGTAACGTTTCCGGGCATTGCATGTTACAGTTGTAAATCTATTGTAGTTTAAATTTATATTATTTGACCCACTTAAGTAGGACTTCTGTACATCTTTATATGTAATGTCCTAATTAATCCTATTGTCTTTAAAATATGGTTGAAGTGTACTGCTGAATGTACAGACAGGTGCGTATGGTTTAGCATTTGCAATTTAGTACATATATTAACATACAATTTTAAAGTAAAACATTTAATTTGACCTTATTGCAAAGTGCACTTACAGATAAGTGTGCTAAGATACATAGTCATGAAAATGTACCTTTAAGTATCTTTATGTATACTTAAGTGACCTTTTATTAAAGTGAAATTATTTTATGTGCAAGTACAATTTTTAAACATATATGGTTACACTTTATTGGTAACACTTTATTTTAAGGTGTCATAATACAGAGTAATTACCTAGTTAAGTACTTAGTAGTAGCCGTTGTACTTACATGAAACAAAATGTACTTACCATGTAACTAAGTTATAGAACAGCCTGCAATTACAGTTTGTAATTATATAGATGGAACAGGCAGCTACTGTTACACATAAGTAACAGGCTGAGTCTGTTACACAGCTACTTGTACACTTAAGTGCAATCTTGATACACTTTATTTTAAGTAGCTTATGCCTTATGTAAAATTCTGTAATTTTAATGTAATTAGAAATGTATTACATGTATTTAAGCTGTGTACTGGTGGGTTAAGTCAAACTAAGGTGCAGCTGGAAAAGGTGTACAGTATAGACACACATTAAGTACACTTAAGTACATTCTTGATACACTTTATTTTAAGTAGCGTATGTCTGTGTACTTTTATAATTACGTTGCATAAAGTCTGCAACACATATGTAACAATCTTTTGGTTACATAAGTAGCTGTGTAACAGACTCGGTCTGTTACATATATGTGTAACAGTAGCTGCCTATTACATGCACATAATTACAAACTGTAAGTACAGGCTGTTCCATAACTTAGTTACATGGTAAGTAGATTTTCTTTCATGTAAGCATAACGGCTACTACTAAGTACTTAACTAGGTAATTACTCTGTATTATGGACACCTTAATATAAAGTGTTACCACTTTATTTTAAGGTGCCCTTGTTACAGTGTAATTATACATTTAAGTATTTACTGAGTAATATTAATTAACTACTTGCATTTACTATATGGGTAGGGTTAGGATTAGGGTTACTTGCATGTAATTATGCATAATTTATTGTTATTATAGTAGTAAGTTCATGTAACGTGTAACAATGACACCTTAAAATAAAGTGTTACCAAATATACTTGTAAGATTTGAAGTACAGTTGCTCCATCAATACAAATTAAATGCACTTCATTTTCACAAAGAAAATATTAGCATTTATCAACCATTTTAGACCTTTTAACAAGCCAAATCAAAAATGTGTTTTCACTAATATTACCATTTAGCACCAATATTATTAAAGTGCCCATTGTCAGTGATTCACTTATAAAACCAAAAACACTCAATAATGTGGGTGGGAGACACATGACTCCCAAACCTCCCAAATTCATTAATAAATTTGACTTTTAACAAAAGCAAAGTCATTTGCACAAGCTCAGTATGAAATATTACCTATAAATTAAACTCACAGTAAAGGACTACTTCTGCAGACCAGTGGCAAAAGATCTTTATTACATTTAGAAGACTGCATAAAATAAATTGTTGTATTATTTCATCATTGCAGACTGATGGTAAATTTATGTTTTTGCGTTTTGATAGAGTCTGATATGTAATCTGTGTTTTCAGTGCAATGATGGTTAAATGAGTTATTGTCCAATACTGTACATAGATTTCTCTTCGTCTGATTTTTGTTACTGTAGACTTGTTTTATTTACCAATATAAATATTTAGTTAATGGTTATGTGGTTTGGACTTTTTGTGATTTGGGTCAAAAGGTCGAAACATTCGAGTCCATTTCAAAACTGTAACTCACCCCAAGTTGAATGAATCAACAAAGCCTTAAGATATGAATTCAACTCTTAAACTGTGTAGAGAAACCTCTCTCATGGTAGAAGGCTCACATACTTCTCTCACAATCCCTTTACGGTTATAAATAATTCAGTCGACTTGTACTGTATGTGTACATTAGCTCAGAATAAGCAAGTTTTTCCAAGCGAGATGCAATCATTCTCAGCAGCTAAAGTCCAGGGCAGATAAAGGCAACATTATTCGCCGATGCTTAAAATGTGCATGACTAACATTGCATAGAGGTCAGATAGAATGGAGTTCATGCATCTCTGGTAATTCCAGCCAAGAATCCTGAATGAGCAGAGCAGAGGACAATAAGACTTTCTAATTGCTCCGACATCTTGTGGTGAACGTCCCCATTGTTGTGCTCAATCTGCCGTCTGTTCTGTTATGATTGGTGGTACATGCATGCCTTTGTCAGTGGTGAGTCTTTTATGCCTTCACAAATGAGACTCCATTGATTTCTTGAGGATACTGAAGCAGTTACTGTTTTTAGATATGCCAGCTATTCCCTCAGATCATAAAAATTCATGTTTTGGCTGTTTGGAAAATATCTGCATGGTTAAGAGACAAAGGCCAATGAAAATGTTGTTGTTCTTTATGTGAAGAAGGATCACTCCTGTTTAATACATTGCTTTGATTTTGTGTGCATTCTGTGAATGAGGGGCTGTCATGCAGGCAGCACGTGCGTAAGCGTTCTTCGTCATTGTTTTATTAAATAAGATTCCAGCTACACAGCTGATTCATGAGATCAAAAGCAGAACATGTTTTCACATGCGTGTGTCACATTTACACCAGCCCCAGTGCAACATGTTGAAATCATTCGCCATGCGTATATTGTCTATTACCAAATGACTGTAGATAAAAAATGGGTCCATTTCATATCGTTCTCAGTATTATGTCAAGTACACTCTTAAAAATAAATGTCCAAAAAGGCAGTTTTGCCTTTCAGTGAGCAGTTCTTAAAAGAACCACAAAAGAGCACTTTAAAAATTCAAAGAACCTTTTTACTGATATGAAGAACGTTTTGTGCAATGGAAATTTAACATGGGTGGTTCTTCATGCAACCATCAAACCCAATAACCCAGCTAACAGGGAATGTTATGATGAGCTGGATGATGACATCACTGAATCAACAGTAAACTGACATTAACTGGAAAAACTGACTGTTGTCCTCTTTTTAGAGTTGCTTCACAGCAGAATTGAATTTTGATTGCATTATTGAAACATTATTTTCCTGTTTAACACTGTAAAGCTGCTTTGACACAATCTGTATTGTATAAAGCGCTATATAAATAAAGGTGACTTGACTTGAATAGACATTGTTCATGGAACTCAGTTTTTTTCTAATGTTACTACTTTCTTCAGAATGCTCAGAGAACAATCAAAAATAAGGTTTTTATAACTTAAAGGGAACTGTCATAATATAGTGGTAATGTTCTTTGAACATTTTGTTGGAAGGGAAAGAACCTTCAAAATATCAAAGTTCTTTAAAGTAATTTCACATGTGCAATTTGCACATCTTGGACATTTGTTTGCTAAAACTGTATCTTTTTTTTATTGTATATCTCAATGGCAAGAGTCAGTAACTGTGTTCACTGCTGTCTGATGATCAAGGGTCATTGACTTATAATGAGAAAAACAGTTTTGACTATTAAACTGAAAAAGTTCAACATTTGAATGTTATTTGTTTTTCCAAACCCCCATTTATGTCCTGTGATTCTTCCAAAGACTAAATACATCTTCAAGTCTCCATCCAGTATTGATGTATAGACATGAACTTGCATACTTACCAAGTATTTTGTTTTTTGCAAAAAAAAAAAGAAAAAAAGAACCAACACACACATCACTTCAGACAAAAACAAAATCAGACATCAACCACAACTAATGCTGTCATTGTCTGAATGGAACTATTTACAGAAGCTGTGAGTGGGTTTTGGGCAACAGGTCGTAACAGTAACACTTTATATCACTAAAGTCATTCGCTGTCTTTTACGCTTGGTCTGTGAATTGAGACAGTTCTCAAATACAATCTGAAGTAGAAAGGATGAGGTCCGACGAGGGTTCTGCTAGACAAGATGTGAACGAAGACTTGCTGCTTCATTAAGCTGATGCTTCTACAGGAGAGACCATTGAGAAAGTCTTGCTCAGAGACACAGAGGGCATTAATCGAGAGGTTAATACAGAGACCACATGACATCAAGAAGAGTTACTTCCACACAATTCAGTCACGAAGACGGATAGCAGATATTTCACCCTCACAAAAGGCTATAGGGATGAGCAGAGCTGTTGTTGAGGCAATCTGGAAATTAAGCAAAGAAGCAATAAACTGATCAAAACAAGTGAAGATCTTTGTATATTGTTACAAAAGATTTCTGTTTTTAAATAAATGCTGCTTTTGAACAGAATCTCGAAAAAAGTTAAATTTTCTACAAACAAATGTGAAGCAGCATGATTGTTTTTAACACTGATAATAATAAAAAAAATGTTTCTTGAGCAGCAAAACAGCATAATAGAATGATTTCTGAAGGATCATGTGACACTGAAGAAAAAATTCAGCTTTGGATCACAGGAATAAATTACATTTTTAAATATATTCAAATAAAAAAAATCAGTAATGATATTTGATAATTATTGTTTTTTTTTGACTGTATTTTGATCAAATAAATGCTACCTTTGTAAGCATGCATATTTGTACAGTATATAAGTATATGTATGTATGATTTCTGGACCAGATTTTTGTACAGTTTGTACCAGAATTAGTTTACATTTGTCTGTTTTCTGTTCTTTTTTGTTTTTCTAAGTCTATAATGGAAATCATTTAAATTTAACTCACATAATTGTCAGTCCCAAATGTCATTCTTGTTGAACAAAGCTTTATTTAGAGTTAATGATAATGATAGGATGACATGATAAATCCAAAACAGCTGCGTTTTTTGTACTTATATCAGTGGAAAATCACGTTAGCAATTCCAAGTATATTGCTTTGTGATATTAATGCGTATAATAACATGATATTGTTCATAAGAGGTCATTCATCTGGAGATGATACTATTATTTCCTTATTATAAATGCACTGAAGTGCTGTTCTTGGTGGATGAGTGAAAAGTGCAGCTATTGAGACTCTTTGAGCTAGACAAAATATAAACACACTGAATCCAAGCACCTGCATCAGTACGTCCGTAGGATGTTTTAGACTACGTGTTGATCCATCTGCGTCGGTTACGTCAAAGTGATGCCGCTGATTCGCTCTGCTCTGTGTTTGTTTTCATTGAGAAACATCATGTGGAAATGCTCTGCATGCAGGCAGTCACCTGATACCTCACCTGCCCTTTTCATGGCCTAGGTAGGTCTTTAAGGTGAGTCGGCAGTCACGCTTTCACTTGTTAAGAGGGTCTCAGTTGCCGTTGGGGTAGGAATGGGGCTGGGGGGTGGGCGGCCGCAGAGTCACTTACAATGTCCGCCCCTGTCAGCCCTGAGAAGGTCTCCATTGCTATGCTAATTTCCCCCCTTGTCGGCAGAGACTGTCCCTGTCAAGGTGGACGGACATGCGAGGAGGGGCCAGCGGGGCAGGAAGGAGCTCTCTCTCCCCTCCAGGGGGCTTTCAAGCTTTGTGAGCGAAATGATGCACGAGACAGCCGCTCCTATAGAAGCTGCGGAGAACACGACAGAGAGGGTAATTTGAGAGAAAACAGTGTCTCCGTAATGGAGACTGATAGCCTTGTCCTGTCCCCCTGTTATTGTTGAGGATCAAGATTGAAGCGGGCCCTTCGTATGAGGTACCTCATCCAGTTGGCGGTTCACGTCTGCTGGGCACGCTGCCCTCGCCAGTGGCCTTCCATCCAGAGCTCCTGGAGGCAACAGCCTCTCAGAGCTGCTGATTCCTCCATGACATTGAGAGGCATTCCTTGCATTTTCCTGCATTTTATTCATATCCCAGGTTGGGAAAACTCTCGGGATGGAATGGAGGATGTACGTTGTCAGCTTGTGAGATTTTACTTCCTCCTTCTGACAAAGCTGTCGATCCTGTGAGTCTGAGTGCGTGGAAAGGAATAATGGATGTTTACCACGGAGCTGACAATGTAAGAGGCCGTGCTTCGTGACTCTAATCTAATCAAAATGCTGAGGTTTTACGATGCACAAAATATTAGTAATAACAGTGGCACAAATACCTTATGAAGAAAAGGTTGAAGTGATGAATCATTTCCTGTCTTTGCTAAAGAGATACATTAATACCATCCTAAAAACAAGGACTTGCATTTGAACTTTCACTGGAATGAAATTCAAAAGCAGCTTTCCTCACGTGGCTGGTTTGAAATCCTTTTGAACATTTGAGCAATTAGTTTATAATGCAACATCCATCTGTCAATCTCTCTACATAAGGCTCATTATAAAACACTTTTCAGTATCGGATGGTGATTGCTATATATATATATATATATATATATATGTGTGTGTGTGTGTGTGTGAATGTGTATCACTGTATATTGCCTAATTATTATACTTGCATAATTTATGTTGTATAATTATTGTGTTAAATCCATTATTGCTTCTGTAAATGTTAGTATCATTAACTATATACAGTAATAGCAATCTTTAAAAAAGAAAACAATTTACTGTATGTCTTGTTGGTTTTTATAATTTTGTTTCATAATTTTTTTTTTTTTTGTAAGACATGTACTGTACTGTACAGGCTGTCAATCATTATTGAAAGATAAACTCAATGCCGGTCAAAAAAAAAAAAATTACAAAGGAATATTTTAAATTTTTTGAAAGTCTGCATATTAGAAT
This sequence comes from Tor tambroides, assembly GCA_021397915.2. NCBI lineage: Eukaryota > Metazoa > Chordata > Actinopteri > Cypriniformes > Cyprinidae > Tor > Tor tambroides. The sequence goes on along the minus strand of JAFVLL020013499.1, from coordinate 24,499 downwards.
GATTTCTGAAGGATCATGTGACACTGAAGGCCAGAGTAATGATGCTAAAAATTTAGCTTTGCTTTCATAAGAATAAATTACATTTTAAAATATATTAAATTAGAAAACAGTTATTTTAAATTGTAATAATATTTCACAATATTACTGTTTTGCTGTATTTTAATCAAATAAATGTAGCCTTCTTAAAAAAAAACATTGTAATTATTAACTTTTCATATTTAATTCTTCATACACAAGTTTTTGTAGTGTATGACCAACATAATCCTTCTCATTATGCTGCTTATTAAAAAATGAAAATTAAGTAAAAAATAAATGGACATGAAATACTGGTTTATATTAATAATATTGAAATCTTAGATGTAATGTTCATATAAAGTAATCTAATTTACAGTCTTATACAGTTACATTCTGTCATGAAGCATCAGAGGGCAGCTCATATGTATTAGGAGACAACCAGAATTAGCCTTTTAAAGTAATGACATTTTCATGTCTTCATGTGTTCTATTCATTAGGCACACAATTTAAGGTTGTGAAGCCAGACTGTATCGTTTCATAACTATTTGTGCTGAGTTTTCACTTCTTTCATTTGATGTCACACAATGCAGAAGCTCTGCACACAAACAGCTGTAAAAATAGTATTGTGGAACAAGCGTATTCTTTCTCCCCATAAGACTCAAATGAAAAGAGAGAAAGTGAGATAGATAGAGCCTATCTCACTCTAGAGGTTACTGCAGGGGTGAAGATCTTAGTACAAAGGCTCATGTGTGTTAGGGGAATCCACAGACCTCAAAATAAGGATATGAAACATGTCTGCCAAAATCCTTTCTATGAAAGGTCAAAATTTGCCCTTTAAGACTTTTTATGCACTTGCACATTTACCTAAAATTAACGGGTTGTTTTATATGAAAGGTGAAGAGTGACTAATAGTAGATGCAAAAGGATGCAAAGGAAATCAAACAAAGAAAGATTAATATTTTACATTGGAAGTCAACCTTTGAGAGCAGAAGTAAGTGGTTAACCTTTTGCCCAATGCTCCAGTGGGGAACTGTAACATTCAGCTACACTGCTACAGTCAGTTTACTGAACACATTAGTGGTGTTTGTGTGTGCTCAAAAATTCTAAGGTGTTCAGTATAGTTGCTTGGGAGTTGCCATGTGGTTGTTATTGTGTTCTGGGTGGTTGTCTTGAGTCTTGAGAGACAGAAGTTGTAAAAACCTTTTTTTAAATCATAAAGTGTATTGCCATGAATTAAAATGTTGTTTAATATGCTAAATTAAGTAAAATGGAAGTTTAAAGTAATACTGTAGTTCACCAAAAATGAAAGTTGGCCTCAGGCCATTCGAGATTTAGATGAGTTTGTTTCTTCATCTGAACAGATTTGGAGAAATATAGCATTAAGTCACTCACCAATGGATCTTCTGCAGTGAATGGGTGCCATCAGAATGAGAGTCCACACAGCTGATAAAAGCATCACAATAATCCACAAGTAAGCCATATGACTCCAGTCTATCGATCAGTGTCTTCTTAAATGAAAATCTGTGTGTTTGTAATAAACATTACAATTTATCATTACGACGTTGCTTCCGCTAAAATATGAGTCCTCTATCCACAATATGGCTTTCTCCAGTGAAAAAGTTGTCTCGTCTGAATCAGGAGAGAAATATGCACAGATCAAGTGCCATTTACAAACATAAACAGCCCACAACAATTATGTTGGTGGATTTTCAATGGGAAAGGACAACAGAGGATGGACTTTTTCACTAGAGGAAGAATTATTATGGATTATGGACTTGTATTTTGGCCATAAGTGACGTTTTAAAGCTAAAACACCTTAATGATGGATTTGTTTCATACAAACATGAAGCTGTTCACTTCACAAAACACTGACTGGTGGACTGGAGTCAATGTGGATTACTTGTGGATTATTGTGATGTTTTTATCAGCTGTTTGGACTCTCATTCTGACGGCACCCATTCACTGCAGAGGATCCATTGGTGAGAAAGTGATGTAATACTAAATTTCTCCAAATCCGTTCTGATGAAGAAACAAACTATTCTACATCTTGAAGGGCTTGAGATTGAGTCAATTTTCAGCCAATTATCATTTTTAGGCAATCTATTCCTTTAAGGGCATTTCAGTTTTAAAATAATTTTAGCCAAATATTGGTGCTAACTTCTTTCTGCCAAGAGAGACACCACAGACAAATGAGCCTAAATGCAGACTTTTCTAAATTTGGGACTGGTATAGTTTCAAGATCATGGGACATTTTGTAGATATTAATATTTTTCAAATTTGTTAGCATAACACCAAAGACTCTAATAAAGTGGGACATGTGAAATTGTAAGAAATGTAGCAAAATGCATGCAAATTAATAAGAAATAATGTACTCACCATGCACCCCTATGATCAAGCATGACAGGCAATGACATTTACACTTCCCCCTTTTTTTTAGAGGGCCGACATCCATTGTGGAAACACTACTGACATGAAGCTGTGGACACAATTTGTTCTTAAAATATAATAACTTGCTTTTAAAACAATTTACTTCGATTCTACGTTAAAATCTACATTCACAATATAGCCACTTTATTTGTGTTGAAAATGTTATATTGTTGTAATTACATGCTAGCATCTTTGATGTATGGCAGGAACATGCAAATTTAGTTACCCATGAAATCTCTCAAACTCAGTTAAATGTGTATTTTAAAAGAGAAATGTAACTTTTAACAGCACCCAATTTGTTCTCACCCTACAGAATACAAATAATCTATGCAAATACTGGTAACATGACAATGTTACATGTACTTACTATCATAATAACAATGAATTATGCATAATTACATGCAAGTAACCCTAAGCCAAACCATAATCTTAACCCTAACCACATAGTAAGCACATGTGGTTAATTATTATAGTACTTAAGTGTATAATTACACTGTAACAAACATACCTTAAAATAAAGTGTACCCCAAATTTTATATAATTTATTAGTTTTTAAGTAGAGGGACACCACTTGCCATCACAAATAAAAAATGAACCATAAATCTGATTTGAACATTTTTGCTGCATGATTTGAGATCAATTCATATCTTTAAGATAGAGTGAGATGAGTTATGTACGTATTTGTATAAGTAACAGTACTAGTAATGATTGTGCTGCCTTAAAAATGTCACCTTCATATTTTACTCAGTAGTTAATTTTGAAATGGAATGTTTTTTTCTAACTGCATGATAACTGTTTAGTAAAGCTGATTTTAGTTATATACAACATTGTTTGAAACTTTCGATTCATGAGTGTGAATTGGCCACACAGGAAGTTGAAGAGGATTTTTGGAATTTACAGAATTGTAATTCAGAGAAAGTCACCACAGGAAATGCATTCTGGGAAACTAAGTGTTCTTCTACCATAAGTCTACAAAAGTGTTTTTATTTATTAAATTTATGAGATGCAGACATACATATATACAAATTTCTATAGCTGGCATTTCAAACATTAGCCTCTCTATCCATCACTCTGTCTGTCTATCAGTCTATCATGTTTTCTGTCTGTTCCTTGAATTTCAGTTCATTTTAATTATATTTCCTTACATTTAAATTCAAATTGTGGCTCTACACGCTACTTCCTACATTCAGTTCACACAGTGAGCTTGAAAAAGTGCTCTCCTCACCAACTTGTAAACAGCTGAAGTTTGAACTGTCTTCACATTCATCAGGCCCAAGTCAGTGAGGTGGAAACCGCTTGTAGCAAGACTAACTGTCGCATCTATCTCAGGCAAAGTGACTTTCTGTGTTTCTGATGGGGTTCGGTCATTGTACTAAGATGAGTGTTCGTTCCACCTTAGACTGCTACAGTAGTGAAAGTAGCCCCATTCATCAGGCCACGGTTTCTTCGGTGTGGAAGTGGGCGCGCAGGGCAGTGGAGGCAGGCTGGCTTTTTTTTCCGTGACAAAATGGTTTGATCCTCCCCCAAATGGGAGTTTGATATATGAGTGTTGTTTTCTCAAGTCTTCTGAGACCGTTTGTTAGCCTATTTGCACTGTCATTGGAGATAGTATATCACAAGGTTGTGTTATCCTGTGGTGAACGCAAAAAACAAAACAAAAACAAAACCCTCTTAATTCATATTTCAAACAGGACGCAATTGACATGCTTGACAACATTAGTCTATATAAGACATACTTACAATGCACAGTACTTCTTATAAAATACTTGCTTTATTTTACTAGAGCAAAATTACCAGCATGAAACCCCCTTAAATTCTACCTAAAATCTTTCAAGCATAAAATTTTTGATGTCAGTTTAAAATGGAATTATTTAAAAATATTTCAAACAGTGATGCACTCTGACTGTAGTGAAACTGCAAAGAAAGAAAGTGTAAAGAGTCCACTGAAGGCGAGCGTAGTGAGAACCCAAGTGCAGTTTATTTACAAGGTGATATCCAAAATCCAAACATAATCCAAACAGACGAAGACTTGACATGAAACAGACTTGACATGGCATGGACAGACTAGACTCACCAACAGCAGGTTACAACATCAGTACATGACAAGAAACAAAGGCAAGGACATGGCTTCTTATAGCAAACTATGAGGGTCACATGACATGAAACAACCAATGGGAAACAAGACACATGACTAAAGACAGCCAATCAGAACATGACACATTGAACAAGGGAACCAATAGCAAAGAGACATGAGGGCAAGGGAAGCATGACACAAACAGGAACTATAACTAAATTTCAAAATAAAAGACATGAAAACATGAACATGAAACAAACCCAAAAACAGGCTTTACAGAAAGACAACACATTTACTTTAAAATTATTTATTTACTCGAGAAAATGAATTGTGCCTAACTGTATTGAATGTGCACTTGTAGTGTTCTTCAAATGTTCAAAGTACATAATAAAAAAAAACCTGTATTTGCAGAATAATATAATAGATTATAATGAAATAAAACATTGATAGTACACTTTCTAGACTATGTTTCTTAACACACCAAAACGCACTTTTACTCTTTGTACTCAGTTCTTTACAAAGCACTCTTTGTAAAAAATAAATAAATAAATAAATAAAAATAAATAGATAAGTAATAATAAAATAAAAATAATAATAATAAAAAAATATTCTTCTTCTTCCTCTTCTTCTTCTTCTTCTTATTAATTTGTAATTACAAATACATGTAAATACATGACATACAAGTTTCAATAGAAATTATATTATGATATATTTTAGTTTGTTATACCAACCCGAACTTACGGCAGTTCACACATATTTTATGAGGTGGTTAATTCGTACAAATTCTTATGACTTCACTCATATGAATTTGTATATTTTTTGTTAAATTGTACGTATTTTACGAGTTCCCCAATTCATGCAAAATCGAACGAGTGAGTTCGTACGAATTTGTACGAATTAGCCACCTTGTAAAATACGTACAAATTTGTCATGAGATAGCATTGGCCATACATGATTTTCAGTACACTTTAACCGTTTTGCAAAGGCAAAAGAAATAATTATGAAATTACATATAAAGTCGCACTTACGTCCTACTTAAGTGGGTCAAAAACCACTCTCAAAATTTTTTCAAGTATGTTAAATTGTACTTTTTTCACAAGGGCAGTTACAAGATTAATACATTCTATGAGCAATAGTGATAGTGGTGCTTCACTAATAAAGCACCACTAATAATACAGTGTGAAAGTATTTTTAGGGCCTTATTGGCCTATGCAAGGACAAGTCATGAAAACACATAAATCATAAATTAACCCAGAGGTTCATTCAAGGCTATATGTCCAATGCTTTAGCATGACAGCTGTGTTAAGCAACAGTGTGAGAGAATATGTTGTCTTACCCCAGACGTGTCCTCTTAGTCCACTGGGTATATGCAGGAAACGGGGCTGTTTCTTATCGGCTGACTATTGCTGTCCCCGAGGTGATTTCTTTCCGCAGAGTTCTTCGTTTGTTTGTTTCTTTCTCAAACACTGTCATTTGTCTTCCACATTTTTACTATCGGTTTTGTAGAAGACAAGCATAGGCGGCGTTCTTTCTAATTTGGCTCAGAAATCTCATCAGATCTCTTGCATAATGATTGAGCTGCAATGCTAACAGTACGTAATGACATAGCTGGCTCATTATAAAACTTTTGAAAGGTTTTTTTTTTATCTGTGAGAAAGAAAAAAAACTGACGAGGGGTAGAACTCTTCAACGGTATGATGTGGTTACACGCTCAACATTATGACTCTAGGTGTTAGCTTAGACACAGAGCTGCAACTAAACATGTCACTGTGTCGAGCAGGTCTGTGCTACCTGTTGGTTCTCAGCTGGATTTGTTTTAAGACCCAAAACCAACACTCTATTAAAAGTGTTTATCATTCAAAAGTAACCAGTAAGCTTTGTAAATGCATAAATAACAACAGAAGTTGGAAAAAAACGTGCCTGTGGCAACATTTCTTCAAGTGAAATGTCCATTGAGTGGCGCTAAAAGTCTATTCAGTTTTATTCGAAACAGAGGAATGTGAATCTGGCAATGTTTTATTACATGAATTTTTGTACATATCGCAGCAGTTCTGAAATGAAATATCTGATGAGTGACACATGCCACCTACACTACACCATACCCTACACCTAACTGACAGTGCTATCAAAAGCAAATGTGAAATAACCACTGATCAATAATAGAGAACATTATATATAGATCAGCGGAAATAACACATTTTCTGAAACAACCTTGTCATTTTAGCTTGATTCTAGAAGTCTTTGAAATCTTTTATCGAGTGTTGCGACTCACATTTCACAGGACTTGTATCCAAGTGCTCAGCATTTCAAGTTCGGTGCTGTACCGGGTGAGCTACTGAGCAAGTTTACTATGTCTGAAAAGCCACATATATGGAGCTGGTTATATGATGTAAATGTCAAAATGCATTAGTTTACAAATAATACACTATAGTAAAGGTGTTTTGAAGTCATAACATAGTATTGTGCAGGAAACCACATGAAAATAAGTCTTTATTAATCAAGAATCTAAATCTAAATCTCTAATCATAATTTGTGTGTAAATGAATAACAGTTGTTGGTGAATTGTATGTACAGGTAGGTAGAGTTTTGCAAAAATAAAGATGCATTTTTCCAATGAGCCTTGTATTGGAAAACCACAAGCTTTCTGAACTTTTCTAATCTCAGTGCAATGAGTCAATGATATGACTCAAAATCTACAATAGTAAATGTGAAGACAACAGCTCATATGGCTCAATACCTACATTATTCACTGTGAGAGCATGTAACCGCAAAAGGCACATCAGCTTATTCAACCGTTTAATAAAGGACTAACCCATGACACATTTCATATAAAGTGTGCATGTCTAACGGTTAGCCTCTCTGGACTTTCGTGCTGTGCGTCTCTAAGGGTGAGGGGTAGATTTGACCCTTCTGTCAGAAAGCACGCCACATCTCAGGCCATTTATTTACCCTGGCATAGTGCCTTTGTGTCAGTCCCTGCTCTGAGAGCCATCCTCTGTTACGCTTGTCTGTTTACACGGCTGTTTATTATGGATTAGCTAGAGGAAAACAGAGGAAAACTGCTGCTCAGAAAAAGCAAAAGCAATAGATCACACAGAATATTACACAATGACAGTGTGCTTATTTGAAATGCTGCCAGTATGGTGGAGAAAAGTACATGTATGTGAAGCAGAATTAAAGATGCTAATCACACCGAGACATATAGAAAGTCCTTTTTGGGAAAATGACATTACTTGCACCAGATGTGAACATTTATCGAGCATTTACATCATTAAAAAGTATTCCACATCATACAAAAAGTTCTTGGATTAAAAACGTTCACAGTTTAGTAACATTAAAAATGTCAAGAACAGGAGCCACATATCATTACTTCCACAGGAAGCTGCTTATTGTAAAACAGCCACAATATATCCAGTTTGTTTTGCTAAATGACATATTTACAACTGTTTAGGCCAAGCTCAGCGCAGACAAGTAACCAGCCAGGCTCTCATTACTGAAAGACTATGTAAATATAAAGCAGAAAGTGGATGTTTCCAAATAAAAAAGGTAATTTATGTTAAGTCAATAACAGCTGGAGCAAATAAACGCATGTAACATATGTTCAAATGAATCTTAAATATTGTCAAATGCAATTTTTTTTTTAAATGCAGTACTGTATGTATGTAAAAAATAAATAAATAATAAAAAAATATATATATATATAAATAAATTATTTTATAATAGAACTATAAAAATATTATAACCATATAAAAATGTGTATGTGTGTGTAATACACAGTATACCAAGTCTCAGCTACTCATGTAAAGGGAATGTCTACTACAAAGTGACAATATACTGTATTTCTTTACTATGTTATATTTATTTAATACATTTTTTTAAATAATATTTTGTGCTTTTTTTATCTTTATTTGAGAGGACATTTGAGGAGTTCACAAAACCTGCTTTTGCGTCATACAAGCTAATGTACTGAGGCTTGTTAAAACACTACAGCATCTAAACAGGAGATTTCTGCTGTTTCAGTTGCGTCATATAAGACTGTATCATTAGCTGGTAGTTCACATGCTCATCAAGTATGTGTCATTAAAACAGTGATATGGAAACACTGACAGGCCACTTATCTCACAGGCTTCAGTGGGTACTTAGTACATTTTGGCAGCATCTATATGACGAACATTGGCCTTTTTTGCACTGGTTCACTCCAATTAGGTGCACTAATGCTAATTACTCAAGATCCTCTTCAGAGATGAGATGGGCTCTCTCCACTACCTGGCGAAAACTTCTCAGAATGGGACGCAGTTGAAGTGTCCACTTGGCATGGAGCACTAAAAATATGGCAATGATGGTTGTGAGAATGGTGCCAGAAGTTAGGAGGACACTTGTAAATGTAACCCAACTAATCGTCGGCTCTCAATGCACCTCACAAGCTCATGAGAAGATTTTAAAGAGAAATGTTAACTATTAGTGTATCGGCTATATGTATAAGAGAATGGTTCTGTCATGTTGCATATATCATTTAATTCGAACCATATTTGTGAACTGGCTTTACCTTGAATAGTTCATTCAAAAGTTAAAATTGTCTTTATTTACAAACTGGCTTTTAAAAAAGTAGCGTTTTGAGTTTTAGATGTTGTATGGCTCAAGTCTAACACCTTCAGATTGATCTTTAGAGACACCCTGTGGACAAATGTTGTATTTCAAAATGACCTCGGTACATAAACCATAGAGAACAGTCATCAGTGGGAATACTCATGCATCTGAGATATATAATCACATAGTTGTTATAAATCTTGGAGAGACATTTCACATTTCAGTCTAGTGAACATTCTCTGTTGGTGCACATAGGAAATGTTCCATGGCTTTGTTACTGAAATAAAAGAAAAAGAGAACATGCACACTTTATACCAGGACAGAAATGCTACAGAATATTTTATTCAGGTCAGTATAGTGTGTGAGTTCCCTTTTTCCTTGTATTTAATTGCTCCTCAAGCTCATTTACCTAATTAATATGGACTTTTAATGTGACACAGACATCTCAGTGGTGTTACGTGTTTAAATAACATAATATGGACATTATATAATGGGAAGTTTATTTGTAATGTGACCAAAAAAACAACAAAAAGAAGCTAATAATAAAAGCCTTTTCAAATTACACTCGTATAACACATACACATAGGACACATGGTAAATTTTATAGGATTTACAGAACAATCATTCATTTTTTCCCTTCTTCCTTTCTCGATCATTAACGTTATGGAAATTGCTAACTTCACTCATTGATGACTTCAGCTGTGTGAAAAGGCACTCGTCACATGCTTCCCAGGGACAGACAATATGGACAGGACACGTGTGTGTTCCTGCTTTTGTGAAGGGGGCGATGAGAAAAAGTAGGCCTGCTTTGTGAGAATGAATTACTCTATTTGAAATTCCTATAATCTCACCTTTGGTATAAAGACTTAAACCTGTAATGAAAAAGGAATTGCTCATATTTTAAGAACAGCAAAATTATGATGGAAAATATTGAGTTTAAGTCACATAGTGTAGCTTACACCTCTACAGTGATTTGGCATTTACTAATTAAGTTATGTTTTGTGATGTTTAGTTCAAGTCTGTTAGATTTGAGGCTAACATATGCTAATATACTACTAAAAGGTATCTTTTAGCAGGTATTTGCATTTTAAAATGTACAGTTTTCTCATCTAGGAAAAAATAGAAAATAATAGTGACTCTAGACCAATATTTATAAGTGCTTTCAAGTTTTTGTCCACTAAAATGCTCTTTTATTAGGCTACCATCTATATCTAACTAGCAATAGCAGATAAAAAAAAAATAAAAACTAATCTTGTCCAGCTATTTCATGAGGTCTTTAGGATTAAAATGCAGAATGTACAGAAGGATTCCGTCTCATTTTCACCTTTACAGGGTAAAATCAATCATGAACCACCACAGTGATCATTTAGACCAAAAATAATTAATTATAGCGTGTGAGCATGAAGACTGCCCTCGCATTAGCACAGACAAAAATAATCTTCAGCCTCATTATAGACAAATACAGCAAATATATTACCAGAATGGGTCTTCCAAAAGGGAACTGTGGGTGGACAGACAAAATGTGTGCGGACACAATGCTCAGCCTCAAAGAAAACATTCTGAAGTCGTTCAAAGAATCTGTGTCCATAGGATGACACCTAGTGGCTGTTTAAGAAATTAGAGGAAATTAGATGTTTCCCCAAAACATTATCATGGCAAATGTACATGAGTATGCTCTGTGGATTTCATGTGTATTGGAAATGATGTCACAGCTGATTTGTTTGGACTGTTTGTGGTCACTGAAGTCATCTTGTTATAAGAGCCGATACATTTGATCTTGATGCTTATTCAGACTGTGGTTTCTTACATCATTGGGTGACTCTTAAGTCTGAGTCATATCATACCTAAAAGTCTAAAAAAAAAAGTAAAGAAAGAAAGAAAGAAATGATATTTGGATAAATGGAACTTATTTTTAGGACTACTGCAAATTTTCATGCCACATTTTGCCCCCATATTTTTATTAATGTAATGCGAACAATATACAGAATTCTCATAAAAATCATGTCTAGACAAAAATTTTCTTTTTAAGTAAAATGATCATAAATTAAAGGGTTACCTCACATAGATTTCTTTGTCCTGATTTGAATCATCTTCTGCTCTCACTAGTGAACATTGAACATTTATGCCGTTGTGAAAAAGAAGTACTTTTTAAACAGTACTTTAAAATAATATACTGAAGTGTGAAATTAATGTCATGTTTTCAGAAACTTTACAATTTCGTTAAATTTAAAATTAAATGAAAATGAATTATAGTTTAAATGTATATTAAATGCAATTATTTTAGAGTGCTTCGTTGGCCCAATAAGGAAACAAACACCTCTACATCTTGAATGGCTTGAAGGTGAGTAAATTTTCAGCAAATTTTATTTTTGCATAAACAATTTCTTTAAATCTGATTGCTTAGTAAATAATAGAACACCTCTACTCAGGAAGTATAAATAGTGGGTTATATTTATCATATACAGTACTTTTTGGAATCCACTCATAAACCAACCCAAATTGGACAGTTCTGCATGCAAACTGCATGTGTTAACGCAGTGAAGTGACATTCCTGTGGCTGTCATATAAAAATCAACTTCTGCCTGCTTAGTGGTTAATTTACCCACAATGGGAATCAGATCGATTCCATAAGGAGCCACAGAAAACATGTCTATGAGGAAAAAACGACGCAAAAAAAGTTGCAACGCCATCCAAAAACCCAAATGCATAGTGTCACTGTGGTGAGTAAATCACTTATATTCAGACCGCAACAGTTTACCACATAGAATATAGGCTTTCTAAATAAGAACATGCACTGTAAGACAAAAATCAGTAGAAAAATGGATAATATCCCAAACGGCATACAATTACCAGTGCCTTTTCAAATTAAGTTTACGAACATTTCCTTCAACTCTAAAACACTGTGCAATCACTATGAAATAAAATGTGTAAATCACCTGTGAAAATTCAGTACAGAAAATTCCCAGTATTTTTACAGACTTCTCTTAGAACGCATACAGAAGTGTAATAACGTAAGCTCACGTTCTGAAATGCCATGACTGTGTCCTAAAAATACAACTAACTTCTGAGAAAACAATGAACAATGATGGAGACTTGGGGGTATAAAGAGGCAGACACCGCACTGAAGAAGGCCATTACTGCAAGAGGCTCAGATCTAGATGTTTTCCAAGGTTCCCTCAGATGTGCTGCCAAGCCTGTATGAAAGACCACAAATAACAAACACTCTTATTACATTGTGACATTTCCAGGCACTCTTACTCAATGGCATTTCTGTTAAGACTTCTCCATTTATTCATCAGCTCTGCAGTTATGGCCTCTTTGTCGCCAGCATTTGGAAATCTGGATCTTTGAGAGTGACCCTTTGTGAGAGGTACACAACCTTTAGGGACAGACAGCAACGTACCTTACCATCTGCGAAAATCTGTGTCCTTCTCATCTTCAATCAAAGAAAGGCACTATGAAGGCTGACATTGTGGCATACAGTGTGGGAAAGCACTTCACGTCCTGTCCTGAAGTGAGAAGCCTTGTAAAAGAGCCATGTGGTGAGCAAAAGTTTGTTCTGCTGGCTGCCAGTGCTTCACACAGGCCTGTTCATACATCTAAGCCCACCTGAAAACACACAGACACCTTCTTGGCTCATGCACACCCATCCATTCAGAAAACTACACCATCAACATCAAGAAATACTTTGCAAACATTTGTCATTTCCAGGAAGGAATGTGAGATTAAATATAATGAATTCCACATGATCAAAAAGATCCAATAAAAGCGAACTAAATTAAAAAAGATGAAATTTAAAAATGGTAAATCTGTCTGTTTGCAATATAAAACACTGAGTTCATGGCCAGAAAGAGGCCCAGATAAAAGGGAGCGTAATAATGAGGAATAAATGTGTTTGGTTTTTGGCTGTCTCACATTTTCCAAAGTCCAAATCAACGAACAAAGACGGTCCTCTAAAACACATGTGTTAGATCCAAAACTCCAAATCCCAAACCCTTGAGGGCAATTACAAAAATAACTGTAATTACATTGTAATTACTGTTATTATTTAATACATTTTTGGTTTAAATATTCTCTTTTATTTTTCCCAAAATTCTGTGTTTTACATTTTTATTCAATGTTAAGGTTTTAGTTAAATTTTAATAAATCATTTTAATAATAATAGGGCCTTGTGAAATGAGTTTTTGTTGACAAAATTCAAGTCCAAAAATAGTTTTAACTAACACCACCTAGTGGTGCAACACCTATCCAGTGGTTGAAAACTTGATAGATGTGATACAAGGCTATTTATCAGAAATATCTGTTCCTTTTTTTTTTGTAACCTATCTGTCATGTTCTTCATTATTCAAAAATGGCATTTGGCTGGATTGAAAATATAGCTAAGCAGACAGACTATAATCAACTCCCGAACCAACTCTCCAATGGGCTTAACCCAAATGGTGAAAACCGTCATTTGAGGATTGCGGGTAATATTTCCATTTCAAAGAAGGGTGGGGCGTGACGTTATTTATGTCTGGAGAGAAGCATGATCCATTCCTACAGATTTCACAGTCTCAGATTTCCTACGTTCCATTTCAAACATGTGGGACAGTGCCTTTGTTGCAGCGGTCCTGAGCATGCGCGGACCCCCAAGGGACCTCTCTCCTGACTGGATCCATATGTCTTCCCACGTTACCCCTCTGTGAGCATGCGGCATTATGCTCAGAAATCATTTACAACGGCAGAACATTTTTCCTGTACAGATCACCAGATATTGGGATAGTATGGCTTGTAATAGAAACATTACTTTTCTCAGATATGACTGGTATGATATGTGTGATACGCATTTTATAATGAATTTGAGAAGGTTATTCATGAGTTTTACTGAGTGAGTCAAACTATGTATAAAACTATGTATACATCCTGACCTAGAATGCTTTGGTATTTCCTGTAAGTGTCTCTCTGTGTGTGTGTGTGTGTGTGTGTGTGTGTTCTATAGGGAGAATATTTGAACTGATTCAATTCATTTCAAGGTTTGATTTACAACAGATTTCCAGCAGACACCACAGATGATTTAGCTGTAGAAATAAAATTGTTTTATCAGTTTGGCAGGCAATAAGACTTGACATGATTATTCCACATATCGCTGGAAATATCTCAGAATGCACATACATTTATATGCACATACAGATCTTAATAATACAAATCATTATGCTTATTTTGTCTTCATCTTGTTTTGTTAAAAGCTTGTGAAACCATATGTATACTTTTATAAATGACTTGTTCATTTGTTATTAACAGTAGAGACCATTAACATATTTATAATCATTACTACTGATTGCGTTATGCTACAAGTCCCATCATGTTTTAGTCAGGACAGAAATGAAAAGATTGCATATTTTTATGCATTTAAATTTTTATGCAATAACATTAAAATATTTATATTTTTTGTTCAAGCATATTTCTCCAGTAATTCCCATTCAAAAGTATAATTGAATTCTGACGATATATACTGTCACGAATCTGGTCCATGCTCTTCCGGACAATCACCACCAGAGGTCACCCACTCACAGCATTGACTCTTGCACCACATTACAGTTGTCATTCATCATCGGACTGCATTTCCCATAATCCATTGCACTGACGACACACACCTGTTTTCACTGATCACCAATCAAACACACTACTTAAGCTATGGACATTCTCAGTATCAGGGCCGTGTATTGATCTGCGTGTAGCACTCTCCAAGCGCTAGCTGCGATACCGTGCCTTTCCGTGTTTACTCCATGTATTGTATGCGTATATCACTCCCCTAGCGATAGCGACTTTACGGAGCCTTTGTCTAGTCATAGTCGTCGTCTTAGTCTTGTCTTATCTTGCCTTGTCTGACCCTGCCTGTGTTTCCTGGATTAACCCTTCGCCTTGCCGTTTGGACTCTGTTCGCACCCTGTTTTGGATTATTGCTCTCGACTCTGGATTATCTCTCTGCCTTGCCCCTTTGGATACTGTACGCCGATCGCCGACCCTCGCTTGCTCCACGGATTGCTGTGTCTTACCTCTGCTATACCTGTCTGCTGTTTCATGACCCTGCCTGTTCTGACCATGTTTTCCAATAAAGCTTTGCATATGGATCCGCACGTCTCACGTCTCGTCAGCCACGTTACATATACATACGTGTATTTCAAATGTATGTACATTTTTTTTTCATGGCCACAATCCTCCTGAAATGACTATGAGCACAAATAAAATGAAATATAATATAATAAACCACTCAGTGACAGTCTTTACCATTCCATAATGCGAAAATATAATAACAATAATTAATATTTAATAATTAATTATTAATAATAATTTACTCATTACTATAATGCAAAATATATAATTCCTGTTACTGTTAAGTAGCCTACATAAGTAGCACAACAGTCCAGTAGATGACAAACACACATAGAACAGCACAAATTGTCTGATATAATTGATTTTTTTTTAAATTAAATGTAAAATGCTGAATCAAATATTAATACACATTTAAGAATGTTCACTCATTAGAGTTATAATGCAACTAACACATTAATGTACTGATGATGAATCATGATTTGTTAGTGAAAACAGTCCTAGGCAGTTTTCACGTGAGGTTAGTGAATGAGACCCACTGAATCATTCACTCAACTGATTCATTGAAAACATTCAGAAATCAAACACTATTGTGTTGCAATGGTTCCACTGTTGCTTTGTTTAGAAGCAACCGGCAATATTGTGTCTAAAATGTAAGTTACTCAGTATTAACATACTGTTTACAGAATTGTCCTATGAAAGCAATGTTACACTTACAGTACTTACCGTTTGTCTAAATAGGGTCACGTGAGTGAGTTAAGCAACCTGTTCATATATTCCTGTTGTGTTATGATTGACAAGATTAGATGAACGTGCTCCACTTGAAACAGTGTCTGAAAGTTCAGCTAAACCACTGCAGTATACAGGAGAGGCCAGAGCAAGGTGTACTTTCTGACGGTCAGGTTTTCAATATGTCTCAGATAGTAGTTGCATCTTCTTGCAATCGCCTTTGTGTTTTCTGTGCTCTTGTTGCTGGGGGAGGAATATCAGCTCAGCAAAACAAACCAAGAAAGGCAGCTTTAATACAGACTCACTGAAGCAGACAGTGCTGGATTATGGAGTGGATCAGTTGTGATAGTCGCTGCATATAGAAACAACTGAATATTGGATTACTTAAAAAGAATGGACTTGTATGACATTTTGTAGAACAGTTTGTATGACATTTTGCTCTTCGCACTGAAAGATGAAGGCACTCAAATGCATTGCAAAACATTGAAAAAAACAAGTTCATGTGCTTTAGATTAAATTCTACCAGACTGTAGATCTAGAATGTCCTGAAAAACTTCATAAACATCAAAAGCTGGAGTCCTAATTATGAATTATTCATGTGAATAATAAATTTGTTGAGATATAATTAAGTCTAAATAACACATAATACATATGTAAATAATAAATAAATATTTAATAAATAATCAAGCTGCTTTGAAATAATGTGCATTATGAAAAGTGCTATAGAAATAAAATTTGCTTGACTTGATACTTTACAAGTAAGCCTGGTACAAAGTAGGACAATTTCCTAAATATAACCCCAAATTTGTTATAATAATGGGTGAGCATTTTGTATATCATAAATGCATTGTGTGGTAGCACTTTGAAGAATAATTACTGTATTTTAAAATACAGTGGGAGAAAGTGAGGCTATTTAAGAAAGAGAAAGACAGGATGTGAGGGAGCAAGGTTAACAGATGTCAAGGGAATCATGATCAAAATCAAAGTTCATGTCTTCTGTTCTGTTTGACAGTACAGCACTGTTTAAAAATCAATGGCAGAGTCAGGAAAGGAAGTCAGACAATATTCAATGGTCTTTTGATCTGTGCATTGCACTGAGCTTTCTCATATAAAGAATAACACTTCTAGTTAGGGCCCTATGAAATCTGCTTTATTTTCCACCAATTCTGTGTACTCCATTTCCATTATTTTCTGGATTCAGTTTTAATGTTTTAATTCAATTTTAATATTTAAAAGAATAACTGGTCAATTTAATTCATACAGTTTGAACAATTTGTTGATTTATAAAATGTTAACAACAATATGCCCCTGAAATAATTTTTTTCCCTGAAATTCTGTGTTGTCTGTTATATTTAATATATGTTTTTTGTCTTTTTCATTTTTAAAAAAAATGTTTTGCCTGTGTTAATGTTGCCAGCATAGATTTTTTTTTGCATATACGTGTATTTTTATTTGAATTTTTATATTTCACCGTCATTTCCTTTAATAGATCTATATTACACTAGGTACACAAAATAGCTAGATTCAGGACTTTAAGGACAAAAATGTCCCAAATGAAACCCATTAAAATTTCTATTTTTAATCCCAAGGAAATTTAACTATAAAACAGATTTTCATTCTGTTGGCAACGCTTCAAAATTACTTTTTTATTTTTATTTTTTTTACCAAATGGTGCTATTTTCTCAGGTTTGTAAAGCAATGCCTTTTTTCTGCCCCCCCACTTTTTTTCTGCCTTTGCTATTTTTTATTGTACTATAATTGTGTGGGTGTGTTGTTATGGATGTCAGAGAGTGGTTTGTATGAGTGTACTAAAAAACTGTGTGTGTGTCTGTGCGCCTGTAGCGTTTGAGAGAGAGAAGTTATACTTTACTGTGAATCACAAATCCCACTGCTGTGTATACCAGCAAAGATCTGCTGGCATAATGGGAAAAGTTTGGTACTGTGACGATATAAGATCTTATTAAAAGCTCGTTTTTTTTTTTTTTTTAGATATAAACCTCAAATTTGGAACACAACTTGTTTAGATTTATGGCTTTGATTTTCTAGCAATTTTGGTGTTCAACATGTTTTATGAAATATATAATTTAGATAAAAATTTGCTCATAAATCATTTTCATGAACTTTTTTGTTTGACTGGAGAGTTATATTTTGTTATTATTATATATTATAAAGAATGTAACTATGCCTCTAATACCATTTTTTAAGATGAGAGACGGTGATGAGGCTGAGGGGTGTACTGTTTCATTTGGCAAATCTCACTTTATCTTTTGAATATGTAGATCAATCATCTTTCCCCTCAGGCAGGCAGGTTTGCAGGAAGTCATGGCTCCTGGTGTCATTTCTCTTATCAGGTAGACTGGCGACAGATCCTGAATCAGCAGGTAAGAGGCACACTGATGAATGCATCTCCTAAAGCTTTTAATTACTCCTCACTGTACCTGAGCCTCCTCCGAGGCAACGCCATTAAAGCAGCTCTGCCTCTGAGCATCTCCCTCTGGCCTCTTCACTCAGTCCTCCTCTGGGCTTTTCCTAATGATTCAAAACAACTCTGTAGTCAGGCTGCTCCCATGTCCCATTCTGGACTCCTGCATAGTCAGAGCCTGCATGAAGCAACTAATCTCTATACATTTTACATACTGGAAATCATTTTCAGCGTAACATCACTAGCATTACTATTCAAATTTTTTTGAAAGAAGCATCTCATGCTCACTGAGGCTGCATTTATTTAATCAAAAATACAGCAAAATTGTGAAATATTATTATCATTTTTTTCTATTTGAATATATTTTAAAATGTAATTTATTCCTGTGATGGCAAAGCTGAATTTTCAGCAGCCATTACTCCTGAACATGATACTTCAGAAATCATTTTAATGTACTGGAGCAAATTTGGTGTTGAAACAATTTTAACTCAGAAATTGCTATTAATTGTCACAATTAATTACAAAGAAACAGCAAGTTATACACTGAAATAAATGTGAAAGTTTGAAGTAGAAAGACTGAAATAGTTATACGATTCAGTGTCTCCCGAAACCATTTTCAAACAAACATTTGCTAAAAGCATCGCAAGCTTAAGTGGTTGGAACTACAGCTCGTTCCATTAGAATGTGTATCCGTTTCAGTTTATATATTTTAGCGTGTCAACAATCAGCACCATTTTTGAAGAGTGTGCATGTGCATAAATTCATCATGGAACCCTGGAGTATGGCATAAGAAGGAACCTGAACCCGACGATCAAAATAACATGTAGCAAAAAACAGTGTAGTAGTCATGTTCTTTACAGCAGCATCTTGAATCAATTATTAAGTTATTACTCCACCACCTGCATGTGACATCATTAACAACAGCCCTATATTGTTGAACCAACGTGGTTCAAACGACAGAGGTGCGACCATGTTACTACAGTTTTGTGACTAATTGGTTAGTTTCTCCAACTATGCATCATACTATGCTAGTTAATCAGTGAGTCACGTTGTTGTATGAGAAACGCACCCCTTAATATTGGCTCGGCAAGATGTTTATAGCAGTGTGGATTTATGTTGTGTCTTCCGTCAGAGAAAGAAGTGTATGTGTAGATCTGGCATGGTCAGTGGCTTATAAAGATTCTGCTTTTCAGAAAGTAGCAGTATAAAGTCAGATTTTCTAACACAGCCACATTTCAGCAGCTGGGCAGAGCACTTAATGTTTTGACTTTGACCCAAGGTTGAAACTGCTGGCTCACAACAGCACATGTCCAACTGTGCAGAATTGTTTCTTTTATGGGATAAATATTTTACCAGCATCAATCATGCAGCATTGGTTCGATTCAAGACTGTGTTAAAATTAAACACACTGCTTCATTTTGCCTTCCTGATATATTTTTTTTTCCTGAAAGATGTTTTAAAATATGAATTTAATGATTTTGCCCAGAGGGCTAATCCATTTTCACTGCTGAGACTGACTCTCGGCTGAATATCATCAATAATGTCGATGATTAACTACTGTTGCATTAACATTACACGTCCTTAAGAAATAAAGGAAATTGAGAGCAATCGTGTATCACTAATCTAATAATCTAATCAGATTATAATCAAAATATGTCAAAATCCCGTAAAGAACAAAAGAGAAAGGATGGTGGGGAATGAGTGTATGAGGCTTTTTATGAGTTCATATTAAAATAGGCCTCAAAGGGCTCGATTATTCTGATGAATACAACATTATGATTCATATTTCAAAACAAATCACGAAGGAAGTGAGAATATGCAAATATAAAGATTAAGAAAAGTAAGATTAAAAATCTGTGTTTCCTGCGAATCCTCCATTATAGAATTAATCTTCTTTTCAGCATTTTGTGCAAAATACATGAGCATTTACAAAGAGGTTATTTTTTCCTTGGTGACTTTTTGACTGGTGGTTTTCCTGTGGTTGATCTGAGTCAATATTTGGAGAACTCAGACAGATTCATAAGTAGTTTCTTTTACAAGCCAAACCAACAGAGTGAGAATGGAGTATTTCAAAAGCAGCTCCAACATTGCTTGGGAATATGATTTGAAAATGTTTGGAGAGCATGTTCAGTGTAGACCAAAATGATAGTAATAATATGCAGCCCATATAGAAAGATGCTTTACCTCTTTTGTTTTTTAACAATTTGTCACTAGCACTCTATAAATGTGTCCATTGATATATTATTATTATAATTTTATATATTTTATTTTAATTTGGGTAACACTAACAATGAGCAATACATGTGTTACAGCATTTATTAATCTTTAATGCTAGTTAACAAAAAAATAAAAATACAACTATTCATTGTTCATATTCATGTCAGCTCATGTTAACAAATAGAACCTTATTGTAAAGTGTTACTAATTTGATTAGTAGTTCTACCTTTGTAGTTCTGCTAGTTGCAGTGTTGTTTTTTACATCCTTATTCATACCATTTTTTATGGACTTTATAAACAAATGAATTGATACTGTTTATGACCAGTCTTAAAACTAGAATATTGCCTGTTAACACTGGAAACTAATGCCTAGGCCCCAATCACTTATATGAGGTTACCCAAGGTTCTATTTTAGGCCCGTTTTAAATTTTCCTTATTCTCTTATATACACTTTCAACTTTCTATTTCCCATAAAAACAATATTTCACTATGACTACAACACTTACAGCACACTGTATCTTCCATTGGTAATTACCCTTAGCAGTCTATTTTGGGTTGCTTTGAGTAGGTTGGATATTGGACAGCCAATAATTCTCTCTAGTTAATTGACAGAATCTGTCAGCAGTATAGCTAACTGTTCTTATCTTTAAAAATATAGAAGCTACATGCATCCAGCTAAATGAAGCTTAACAAAACCATCCATTATGAATATATGATTTACAATGTTAAAAAAACTGTAAAGACAACCGCAAAGTGAAGCAGTGTATTGTAGTGGGCAGAACAGATGAATAGTTCTCTGTATAGTGCACAGGCCAGCAGATTACCAGAGCACAGCTGCTGAGGGTAGAGCTCACACAAACAGCTGTGCCATCAGTACAGGCAAACAATGAACTGCCTCCACTCTGCACAGCACTGTAGTTATTGTCCCCTGGGCTGGTTAAATACTGATAAGTAACAAATTTTAGTCTTGTGTCATTGCAATCACAGTTAATTGTGACAAATTAACTCATACCCTCAATTGCAGAGGTATAACATAGCCTGTGTTTTGTGCAACAGGTTTTGTCAAGGCTTGCGTTTGATGGTTGCTAAAGCTAAATCAGTTGAGAATCACTGATCTGTATAATTTGTTTTTCAATTTAAATTGCTGTCATACAACAGGCACCCTGTGCTTATTTTCACATTTAATTTGAGCAGTGTAAAAAAAAAAAAAAAAAATACTGCAAAAATAATTTTCTTTGATGAATAGCAGTTGTAGCTTTAGGCTTATGCCTTAAATGCTTTTGAGAGTGTTCTCATTTGGCAGGCAGGGGGCACTCTGCTCAAGCTCAGTGGTGCTGCAGACAATATGCAGCAAACTGATGATTCTTTGTTTATAGAATTCTTGTTTATTTGACATTCTACTGTACACATTCTCTTCCTCTATGCACTTGCCTTTCATTTTTTACTGGTGAGTCTGACCATGCACAAGTCATTTGTCTTTATGCACATGTGTACTAGGTTTATGTGCAAAGGATTTATTTTAAAGGATTTATTTCTGTTTTAATGGTTTGAAGGAGTGTAATGGTTCAGTTGCGTAGACTGAAGGCTCTTGGGTTAGCACTTGTGGAGGTTGGGAAACCAGCACATTTCAGATTGTGAACTCACGCTCTGATTAGATTAAATGACGCATTTCAAAAAGATTTTACATTTTTTAAAGCCTCTGGGGTAAACAGTAAGAACAATTGTTTGTTGTAACATTAACTTTAAACTTAAACATCAAGGCCCGGTTTCACAGACAGGGCTTAGACTAAGCCAGGATTAGGCCATAGTTCAGTTAGGACATTTAAGCAATTTTCATAAACGTGCTTAGAAAAAAACATTACTGGTGTGCTATTTGAGACAAAACAAAGGCACTGATATATTTTAAGATCAGTCAGTGCAAGTTTCTTTCAGCTGAAACTGCTCAGACTTACATTTTAGTCTAGGACTAGGCTTAAGCCTTGTCTGTGAAACCGGGGGAATATGTAATGAAAAACAAACTGATTAAAAGTCAGCTGTCAGCTATTTTTTTTTTTTAGGTTGGTTACAAACAGACAATCAAAAATAAATGTATGGAGTTATTTGCAGTTCAATAGGATGTGTATATAAATGTAAATGTTCCAGTGTGGAAACAATTTGCGGTACAGCCAAGGCTTTCCAGATTTTGCACCGAATGTGTATTTTAATCACAGAAACATTCAAAGGCAGGAAACAGAGATGGCGTCAGATGCCCTTTCCTTCTGAGTCAACAGGCGACTGTGTCTGAGTGAGTTTGAGAAACACTTAATGGCACTTTGCCTTAAGTGGTGGTTTGGGGCTGTGGGGACCAGCGCTGTTCTTACAATCATATTTCATTTTTTTCCTCCCCAAGACCAAATTCTAAACTACATTCCCAAATGGAAGTTGGTCACAGCGTCATCAAACAAATAACTTTACATGTCACCAGCATGATGTACTCACGAGTAATATAATTTAGATTTAAAATGGTGTTGAGGAGTTTTTCTGGGTTCCACAAAGCCAAATTTCCACACAGCAGTCTGTAATTATGTCGTTGCCTTTTTCACCATATATTTAATTCAACCACTAGAGGGAGTATTAAAAGCTTGGAAAACATTTGGAGTGTATTTTATATCTTAATGAAGTGCAGTTGTTTCATGGTGAGCTTGCTCTCCTAAAAATATTTATTAGTAAGTGTTTTAAGTGGTACAAAAAGTTTTGCTGTGCAACTTGATGGTATTTAATCTTATGACTCTTTTGTAAGCAAAGCCCAGCTGTGGGACAAGTAAACTATTATAATTCCATCTATAAAAATGCTTCATGAAATATAAAGTTGCTAATTATCCAGTGGATAATTTGGTCCACTGCTGCTATTTTAACCATAGCATGCTATATACACATATCATGTGGTAAAACACAGAGGCAGAGGCTTAAAATGGACCAGTGTTTAACCTTACAGCAAGGCGGCAAAACTGCATTCCTGTAACAGCTAAAGATTTAGGCCAGATTTCTGAAGTTTTAACAGTCAAGTTTGAACCCTAACCTCCAACATGCAGCTGGCTGTGACAGTCTTACACTGAAAGAGACACTTTAAGTGCTCTTGACAAACAGTCTAATTATGGGGCCACAAAATTCCCAGTGCTCATTACAATTATAATGAACAGGGTAAACTAGAGCAGATGTGTCCTAGTACAGTGCCTTTTCAATATGCGCTTGAGTACTGTAGGGCAGTGTGAAATTCTCTACATGGCTGCACTATATAGATAAACATTAGTTAATTTTTTTTTGTCAATACAAACATAACAAATGATGATTCTTAAACATAGTTTAATCCATAGTAATAATGTAGCCAAAGGTTATGGCATAAAGCATGCAAAGTAGGGCAGAAAAATAGGCTTAGTGAGTGCATTCATTTAAAGGAGTAGTTCACCCTAAAGTTTAATTTTTAACCACCATTTAAGCCCTAAGGTGAATAATGTGTAAAACTATTTCTGTGAATGTAAACACTTCTTTTTCCCATACAATGAAAGTTTAAAGGGACAGTTCATGGCAAAATTAAAATTCTATCATCATTTACTCAACCATATATTAAACCAAATTGTATGATGTCCTTTCTTCTATGAAACACTAATTGTGAAATACAGCTGTTTTTGTCAATACAGTGAAACAGTGGAGCATATTGACTTTCATTATATGGACCAAAAAAAAAAAAAGTTGGAACAACATGAGGGTAAGTGAATATATGACAGAATTTACTTTTTTGGGTGAACTATCCCTTTAAGGCAGCTATTATTATTTGTGTTAAAAAAATACAGTATCTTGGCAAATATTATGAAAACATGCATAGATGAACTGTTGTATTAAGTTATAAAACTGTTTATTACTCATTACAAAATGTTACATAGCAACCTTGAGTGTTACTC
>JAFVLL020013498.1:0-23802 GCA_021397915.2 Tor tambroides | reverse complement strand
TGGATCAAAAAAGTTCATCAAAGTTGTCCTAAGACAAGAACGGGTATTGTTTTGGTTTTAGGACAACTTTGATCAAAGGTTTTGATCCACTTCAAATGTTGACTACTATAAATGTGTGTGTAAGCAATCTGCCTGCTCTTTACACCCGTAACAGATCAGATATTGAGCCTGATGTTGTGATGGAAGGAGGGAGTCTGGCAGCTGGAGACTTTTCAGAGAATCTGAAACAGAGCAACCAAGAGCTTGAGGAAGAATGTGTAAAGTTACAAGATGTTGTGGATAAAATGGTAACTTTTTGCCGAACGAACATTAGCGATACTTAATTTTTGTACATTTTTACGTAGTTTCAATTGTTTCATCAAAGGCAAACATACTGTCAAAGATGGAGAAGATGGTCCATGCTGAGCGCGGGATCTGTGAGTTAGAAGCATTCCAGTATGCAGAGAAAGGAAGAGCAGCACCACTGTTTCACACGTGGTCCACACAACAGTTTGGTAAGAGGAAGAAATGCTCAATCATATACCAAACACCAAACTATCCCATTTTCTGTTCATGTAAATTTCTTCTTTGATATGTATGTCCAAAGTTTGCTTTCATAAAATTGGTTTAAATTAATATGTATTCATATTAATTAGTTCTAAATTAATATGAATACTAATTGACTAATTTAGTATGAAGCAATCATCTGCTTTCCCTTCCAGTGTGACCCCTTAAAGGAATAGTTCACTCAAAAATGAAAATCTTCGTGAATTTACTCACTAATCCATCCAACATATATAAATTAGTTTGTTTCTTCATCATAACAGATTTGAAGAAATTTGACATTGCATCACTTGCTCGACAATGAATCCTCTGAATGGGTGCCGTCAAAATGAGTGTCTAAACAGCTGTTAAAGACACTTTTCTCTATTCACTTCACAAGACGTTAATTGATGGACTGGAGTCATGTAGGTTATTATGATGTTATTATTCTTCTGACGGCACCCATTCACTGCAGAGGATCCAGTGGTGAGCAAGTGATGCAATGCTAAATTTCTCCAAATCTGTTCTGATGAAGAAACACTCATCTGCATCGTGGATGGGCTGAGGGTGTGTAAATTCTTCTGAAAAAATGTGACCCTAGACCACAAAACCAGTCATAAGGGTCAATTTTTTGAAATTGAGATTTATATGTCATAGGGAAGCTGAATAAATAAGCTCTCCATTGATGTGGTTTGTTAGGATCGGACAATATTTGGTCGAGATACAGCTAATTGAAAATCTGGAATCTGAGGGTGCAAAAAAATCAAAATATTAAGAAAATCGCCTTTAAAGTTGTCCAAATGAAGTTCTTAGCAAAGCATATTACTCATCAAAAATGAAGTTTTGATATATTTACAGTAGGAAACTTACAAAATATCTTCATGGAACATGATTTTTGACAGAAAAGAAAAATCGATAATGTTGACCCATACAATGGATTTTTGGCTATTGCGACTGGTTTTGTGGTCCAGGGTCACAAATGTTCTGCAAATTTTCATATACATGTATGACAACCATAATATGTATAATCATATTATTTGCAAAACTGGTACCTGAAATATGTCAAAGCCCTATGTAATCTCCACAACAATGTTTTAAATGTCATTATCCTAAAATCACTTATGCCCTGTGTTGTTGACCTTTGTTTCTTTGTCCTCTTAATGACAGTTGAAGTATCTTCCAAGCTTTACGAGTCATACAAGCAGGAGTTGGTGCTGAAGAAGACCATACTACAAGAATTGGCCCACACAGCTAATGCTGATCTTTCCATGGTCTACCTGTCATCGTGGCTGTATCAACCCTACATTGAGGACAGTGGAAAGCTGCTACTAGAGAGTTTTCTATTGGAAACAGGTCACAGACCTTTGTGATTCAGTCTGGAGTCTATGCATGAGGACTATGTCAACAAATGAAAAAACTGCTTAACCTTCAAATTTATTTATCGAAAATATGCTATTTTTATACTGTATTTCTTCCTTGTAAGCAGTCTGTACCATACAAAGTCTTAACTCCATAAACTCACTTACAAAAGTTTTAATTTCATATTTGAACATGTCCCTTGTATTAAAAATGCTGAGATGTTTCAAAAACACAGTAAACCAGATATTATATAAAAAGTAATAAAATAGTGCAACGACTTTTCAAATGACTTTTGCACTAGACAAACTACTAAATAACAGAAACAATGGAACATCTGAGGTTGCAGTCTAAGATTATAAGCACCTCAAGTCTTCTGTTTTTTTTGTTTGTTTTTTTTTTTTACAAATCTAGAGCGTTTTCTTACTGCTTGGAGTGGCCAGTTAGCAAAACCGAAACATCCGTTATGTATAAGACATCTCAAAATACCATATTTTTAGGTCAGACCTCTAAGGATCGTCCATTTTCAGCCTTGAGACAAGGGTTTTTTGAACGAACGAATGTCCAAAAGTGTTTGAATAAATAAAATGTAATGGGGTACCAATTTAAACTGTATTATAACTACAGCCTGGCTTGCTAACATAAAGGAACGGTTATGTACAGTTTTCACTGGATGGCCAACTAAGTGGACACAGTATCACAAAAATCTTACCACAGCTTTACTGAACCTTGCTGGAGTCCATAACTTAGTTTTGGCAGATAGTATTTTCATTCCTCCCATCTGTGCATGTTGTGAAAGTCTCCGTTTCCAGAATGAAAAGCACTGGATTCCCTCCACAGTTTAGTGTGTTGTCACAAGTATTTCCCACCATGTCATCACTTTCCCCGTGAAACGTGTAACACGCAGCTACATAGTCATAGACTCCGAAACCAATAGTTAAGATATGCCAACATAAGTGAACATTCTCTAAAATTTGAAATGAACAATGACTTTTTTGTATAAACAGAAAAAACACTAATATATAATAATAATACTGTTTTTATACAAATTTACATAGAATGCAATAAAAGTTCATTGAAAAAACACCGTAACACAGACAGAACGCATGTATGGTGTGAATTATGGACAAAAACAGGAAGTGAAGATGTGATTCCATTAAGTCTTTCTTTCGGTTTCGATGCCCAACAGGGCATGAACGGTCTCTAAAGGCACGCCCTCAGGTGCCTCAATGTGCATCATGGTGCCATCGGGCCCGTTGACAATGACGATGCCTTTGGCGGCTAACTCTTCTGCGCTCTGCATGACAAGCCCCTCTGCTGTCTGGATAATAACTGGAGATTCTTGCTGCACCACCTGACTGGTCTCAGGATCTTCGAGAGCATCGGTCTGGCCGTCTTGAACCTCTTGTTGAGCAGGTTCTTCCGAGTTCTTAATCTCTGAGTCTGTGTTCAGAGCTTGTTCCAGCTGTTTCATCTGATCTGCTATATCGACGACGACGCTGCTAATCAGAACCTTGGAGATCTCTGGATCTTCTGTGGTTTTTGTGGCATCAGAATCCAAAGAAAGCACTTCTGTCTCCATGGGCTCTTCCTCTGTCCTCTCCGGGATGGTGTTTTCAGCGCTCTGTGTAGCGTCGTCGGTTAGATCTACAGAAGTCAAGTTCTCCAGTCTGGTCAGCACCACCTGAGGCTTACGCAGCATAGAGCCATCAACACTCTCATCCTTCTGGATGCCATTCTGATTAACTTGATAGCCGTTGGTTTCTTCATTGCAGTTTTCTATTTTGAACCTTTTTGCAGGAGGCAGCATTTTGGCATTCTAGGAAAAACAGGAAGAAAAAATATTATTTCCATACATCGTAAACTGCGATTTGTTCAAATAAAATTATGACAAGTAGCCCACAACAACTAAGCGGAGTGGTGATAATATGGATCTAGGCAGATGGAAGGTTGCAGGTTCAAAACCCAAAATAAGCAAATCATGACAAAAAGCAATAAAAGTGTCTATTAGATCAAGGGTCCACAGAAAATTTAAGAGAGTAATAAATAAAAAAACAAAATAGAGCTGTCAAGGTTTACTTAAAATACGCAAAAGGTTAAGGTCAGTAAAGTTGCAAAAGTGTTAGTTACAAAAAATTTCTTATTTCAAAAATGCTGTTCTTCTTAACTTTCAATTCATCAAAGAATCTTGAAAAAAAATTATCTAAGTTTCCCCAAAAATATCAAGCAGCTCAATTGTTTTCAACATTGATAATAAGAGAAAGTGTTTCTTGAGCAGCAAATCAGCATATTGGAATGATTTCTGAAGGATCATGTGACACTAAAGATTGGAGTAATGATGCTGAAAATTCAGCTTTGCAATCACAGAAATAAATTACATTTTAAATTGTACTAAAATACAAAAAAAAAAAAAAAAAGTTCAGCACAACTTTCATTATGTTTTTGATATGTTTTCATCATGTACTTGATATTACTATTTGATATTATAGTTTCATTCTTATTTCTAAAGGATGATCATAATTCATGAGATTAATCAAGATTATTGTATTCTATTAACTAGATTTTAACAGTAAGAAAAATAAAACCCCTTTATTTCATGTAAAAGTGTATCTTGCATTAATTACCCTAATAATGGGTATATAAAGATCGCAGTAAACCTAATACAAAGTTAATATTCTTTAAATAACATTTTAATAAAATACTTTAATATAAAGTCAAAATAAAAGCTTTTAAATATTTATTCGATTACTTTTTTAACAATAAAATTTGTCTTTATACATGAAACTGTATAGTAGGGCTGCATGATTTTGAGAAAAAACCTAATTGCGGTTTTTCTGACAAATATTGCGATTGCGATGCGATTTTCGATTTTTGCGTTCGATACTTTTAAGTGCATAAAACCTAAAATTATGAATAAAATATGTTGTTACTTTTACGACACAGAGGGTTAAATAAACTACATGGCCACGGCACGTCGACATATTTTACATATAGCACTCTTTTGCTCCACGTCGTTCTTCGCGAATCCAAAATAAGTCCAAACAGCTGAAGTACCACCCTTCTTGTTAACCAAGTGCTCCCCCGCTTCCTCTCCCGTCACCGAAGAAGTGCCTTCGGCCATTTCTGCGCAGTTACAAGCTTTTTCTATTGGCACAATTCGAGGTACACGTTGTGTGTTAGCTGCTTTGCTGCTAACAGAAAGCCGGTGCACTGCATACAACCTTGTTTCCATTGCCATTTCTAATTGGCCAGCAAGCCAGGAACGCGAGATTCGACCATTTTGATTGGCTAATAGGTTTGTCACTCAAATGTCAGAGGCGGGGGAAAAAACCTCAGACTCCTGAGGTTAGGTTATTGCGGGAGTTAAAACCTCAATATCGATGCGATAAAGGTTAATCGTGCAGCCCTACTGTATAGCTGCCTTTATATTTCATAAAGGGAAATATCCTCACAAGAGCATCGTATTTGCAGGTTCAGGCAGGCCATCAAAAAGTTTAAAAACTGCATTAAATGACTAGTTACTAGACAGAATTAAATAATTCTGAAAGTTGCAGCTGAGCAATGTGTGCTACTTGCTTGAATGATTTTTGCTCAGAACATACCTCAATACTCCGTAGGCTCTTGGTGGCCTGATTTGCTCGTGGCTCTGACTGATTTGTCTTTTGACTTTGTTGTCCTTCAGAGGAAGTCAGGAGTTTTAGTGCATTGGGATCGGTTATACCAAGAGATTGTAAAACCTGGAATGACAGAAAATTTGTATGGTACTCAGGTTTGATCACAAAGCTGCAGTGGCTAAATGTCTTGCAATTACTTACTCCCATGTTGTTGACCTCTATAGCTGGCCGGGAGGCTGGTGAAGTGTGCAAATATTCCAGAGCCATCTGCTTCACCTGGCTGTGTAGTTGTTCAAATTCATGGTACACGCTCGGGAACTGTTGCTTTGACGGGTAACCCTTTTCCACCTATAGGGACAACCACACTGTAAGCGTGGATTCTTGCTTCCAACACACATAATCACATGGTATTTTACAGTAAGAAATGGACAAGACTAGACAAAATTCAAAAATGTATCCCATGTTTCAGAACATCTAATCAAACCTTCATCAGCACAAACTCCCATACAGTCATGACTCTGGCCAGACGAGGAAGAACGATCTCCATGAGATCTTCATCATCATACTGTTTAATAAACTGAAGAGAGATGAAACATTCAGTACTCGCTATTAGTTCAGTTATTTAATTAACTGCTCTGGTGTTTTTGCAGTAATGAGAAGATTTACCACAACATTACAATATCGTTTCGTAAAAATATTTTACTTGAATTGCTTAATATAGGAAAAAATTATCTTCGTTCCAATACATGAAGTTCAAAGTCAGGGTTAGGTGATATATGGGTAAAATATCTGAGCAGAAAACAGTATTTAATTATTTTAAAAAATTAATTTGTCATTACAATTTATATAAAAACGATTGTAAAAACAATTAAAAGTGTCTGTTTTAACTAGACATACAGTGGGATTTTAAATGATCAGTCCACACAGAAAATCTGAGATTTGAAATCTAATATAAACCTGTAAATAAAAAGAAAGTTAAAGGGGGGTACAATGCTGTTTCATGCATTCAGAGTTGTTTACACTGTTAAACAGTTGGATTCTCAAGCTAAGCATGGACAAAGTTTCAAAAAATAATTTGGATGTATAACAGAGTATTTCTGTGCCAAAAATACAAGTTTCGGAGAGTTTTTTTCGATCGTGGCTCTTGCTGACGTAAACGATGGTGGAACTCCTTATATGGGCATTTCTCCCAGAAGAACGCACCATGCATGCATCGACCGGAGCGAGAGAGAGAGGGCGCCCATCAACGCGCTTCATTCGGCTGCACTGTTCGGGAAGAATGTCTCTAAAGAAGTGTGTTTTTGGTTGTGAGGGAAAGATAACCTTGTTCAGCTTCCCAATGAACCCAGCGTTACATAAACTGTGGATGCAGTTTGTTTTTCCGAGGCAGCAACGGAGTTTCTCAAGTGTGTTTGTTGACGAACGTTTTATAAACAAGGCCCAATTTGATACTGAAAGATGGAGCAGTCCCAGCTATAAAAGATCCCAGTCATGATTCAGAACTGCAGACGGTAAGTGAAACGGCATCAAATGTCTGTGTTTTGTTGGCGATCGGCGCAAGTGCTCGTCGCTCTTTAGCTCCGCCCACGGCGTGCCTCCAGGAGCTCGGCTTTTTTCGGAGAGAATCGTAAAGCTGTATCTTTCTTTTATTAATATGATAAAACTAAAGACTATTTGGAGATATGAAGGATGCAGTACTACTCTATAGGTACTCAAGATTAACATGAGATTGGGTGAAACTGTGTGTTATGTCCCCTTTAAAGAATTTTGTAAAAATGTAAAACAAAAGTTCATAAATAAAGAAGAAACTTTTCAGATTCAGCACCATTTCTATGTCACTTATTGAATAAGCAAATCTGTGACACTGACCATGTCAATTCATTTGGAAAGGAAAAAAAAAAAAAAAAGATGTTCTTAGATCTCAAGCTTAAGATCTCAAAATCATGCTGGAGAACATGATCAGGTTTTATACAGCCATGTGGAACTGTGTGCTATAAAACTAG
Organism: Tor tambroides; assembly: GCA_021397915.2. NCBI lineage: Eukaryota > Metazoa > Chordata > Actinopteri > Cypriniformes > Cyprinidae > Tor > Tor tambroides. The sequence continues at coordinate 16,307 of JAFVLL020013498.1, read as the reverse complement.
GAAGTTTTAATGCTCGTTCTAATACTATGAGAATAGGGATGTCCACACCACAACTATAACGATAACGACAAAGATCACTTTCATAATCATTTTTTCCAACTGATGAACAATAAAAATACTGACAACCAATCAGAATCACACTTATAATAAACAGAACATTGGTGTGGACACTATCATATTTAGTGTGAATGGTCCTTAACACATTCTAAAATTTAAGTTAATCTTTATAATTCAACTTTTCATTCATTCAAATTGACAACATAATTTGTCATGAGAGAAACTACTAAATCACAAAAATGCTGAACAGAAGCTTTTTTACAAGTGGACTTTTGAATCCCACTGGATCAAGCAAAGATTTGAGAATACTGTGTTATAACATTATGCTTATATCACCCATCCTAGCATTGTACTTAGTAGTTACATGATGTGACGCATAATAAATGAAAGAGTATAAGCCACAGAGGTAATAGTGAGAAGTCACTACTTAAGAAACTAAAAATGCATGCATAACCGATCTGAAAGTCTGAACGGAACACATACTCATCACACAGAAGTATAGCAAACCAGATCTTACTTCTTTTAGTCGATTCCTCTGTCTTTGTGCTTGCTGCTCCAAGCTCATTCCTCTGGGGTACTTGGGTGGCCGTCCTGGTCGTCCTCTTTTAGGTGGCCGCCCAGGCCTCCTAGGACGACCAGGCCGTCCTGGTCCCCTGGGCCTCCCAGGTCTCCTGGGTTCTACCTTCCCAATTTCTTGAACCTGAAATATTTCATATGCAATTATCTGATCAATCGGATAATTTTTTTTCATGATCTGAGACCTAATATCAAGCAAGCAAAACAAATCATCTTACTTTTTGAGTACTGAGTGTTTTCACTTGACTAGTATCGGTGACTTCTGTTCCTGAAGGTTGTTCATCTCTAGTTTTGGAGAGGTCTTCTTCTTGAGGTGGCGTCGGGTTCTTGTCATGTGTGGGATTTAGCTTATAGTGTCTGTTTAAACCGGCAACGCCGATGTACGCTTTCTCACAGGTATCACATTTAAAGGCTTTGTCACGCAGATTGAGTGTCACATCTGAGGTCTTCTTCTTGCTTTCATCTCCATCCTCATCCTCCACACTTATCTCAGAGTAGTCATCTGAATCTGACTGGTGGCTTTCTGCTAAGTCCTCATTCTTAATGAACTTGTAGTCTTTCACCTTGTGCTTAGGTGGTCTGGACACCCGACCAGAGCGGGTCTGGATTTTCTGAGGCTTCTTCTGGCGGTTTTTAACTTTCTGTGAATCCTTTTCAACGGTTGGAGTTGCAGTTTTTGTTTCTACAGTAATGACTTTGGGAGGAATTGTTACCTTGGCTGGAGGAGATGAAACTTTCGGAGATGGCACTAGGATCTTTGGGGTAGGAACTATTGGTTTGGCTGGTGGACTCTTGACCGTGGCAGGTGCAGCAACGTGTACTTTGCTAATGGGGACAGAAATGGTGCTAACAATAGGAGCTGGTTTCTGAAGGAGAAGCTGAATAGGAGGATCGCTTGGGTTTTGTAAGAAATATTGCTGCTGTCCAGGCACAGGGGTGATGTGGATGATCTGTGGGCTGCTTAATGTTCCTACGGTTGAAACCTTCACCAGCGGCTGACTGGCTGACAGACTCTGTGGCTGTAAAATTGTTATTGGAGTTGTCTGCCGTTGTTTATTGTCTTGCTTCAGAGGCGCCTGAACTTGAATTTGGATGGGCTCAGCTCCCTGAATAATTCAAGGTGTGGAAAAACAACATTCTGGAGATAAATGGATAGATAATTTACTGACTAAATTCAGTTAATGCATATACCAAATAGCTGACTGATTGCATGCAGTATACTAAACAGAAGTTTGAAACTTGTTTGTGACCATAGTTTCTGCCCCATATCAGAGTTACTACAATTATTGATACAACAGTAAAACTATAAATTAATATACGATGTAAAGTACTTGACAACTTGCATAATTTCTTTATGTCATGCCTAAGAAAGTAAAGGAGGATGTATAGAAAAAAAAAGATATGGAAGGAAGTATGTGCAGAAAAAAGTAGTAAAGGAAGAAAGTACAAAAAAAAAACACTTGTGGAAGGATGTACAGAAGGAAGTATGTTCGGAAATAAAAATGGAAGGAAAACCTTGTGGATTCAAGATTGTACAGAAGATGTACTTCAGAAAATCTGCAAAGAAAGAAAAAAGCAGCAAGAAAGCAAAGGAGGGAATACTTGTGGAAGAAAAGATACAAACAGAGGAAAAGATGTAAGGAAATTTGTGTAGAAGAAAGGAAGCATGTTTGAAAGGAAGTACAGAAGGAAATGATCATGGGAGCAATTGTACAAAAAGAAAAATGAAAGTTTTTCTGCAGAAGAAAGCAAGTACAAAAGGAATGGAGGAGGGAAGTACAGAAAGACACTTGTAGGACGAAGTAGTATGTGTGGAAGGAATGAAGAAAGAAGGAAACAGAAAAAAGGAAATAAAGAAAGAAATAGATGTGGTAAAAGGGGAGTATTTACAGAAGGAAGTGTTCTACAGAAGCAAATACTTGTGGAAGAATGAACGTACAAACGGATGGAAGAAAATGTGTTCAGAACAGATGGAAATACTTATGGAAATCTGTGCAGAAGAAATGAAGTACAAAAGGAATGGAGGACATACAGAAGGAAATATTTGTGGAAGAGCAAACGTACAGAACAAATTACTGAAGGAAATGTGTGTGGAAGAAGGTGAGTATGTACAGCAGAAAAATACTTGCGGAAGAATTCATGTACAGAAGGAAATGTGTACAGAGAGAAGGTACATAAGGTAGGAAGCAGAGAAGGAAATACAAGTGGGAAAAGGAAGTATGTAGAGAAGGAAGTATCTGCAGAAGAAAGGAAGTACATATGGAAGTAAGTACAGAAGGAAAGTAGAAGGAAGGAAATGCAGAAGAAAGTACAGAAAGAAGGAAAGGAAAGTGAGGCAAATGCTTGTGCAGGAGTTAATATATATGCATGGAGTATAAGTAGAGGAAAAAAGGAAGAGAAGGAAAGTACGCCACAGATTTTCTGAGAAACCTTTCATTCCCATTCTGCACTGTAAAATATTGAATATATTGAACTTATGAAAGACGCTATGTTACCTTCTGGGTGGTCGTGTGGGCTCCATTCTGCGACTGCTGCAGCGCGACCTGTTTGGCGACGCTCTGCAGCTGCTGCGACGCGTTCTGCACGATGCTGACCGGCTGCGGCTGGATCGCTGTCGCCAACTGCAAGTTACTGGATTCCAGAGTAATGTAGGACGTCGGCTGCGTCGTGACAGGTCTCTGTAGTATTTTTGGGGTCGTTGTATGGGGCATAGCCGGCTCGGCCTGGGCAATTACCTGTGCTTTACTCACTATAACCTGCTGCACGTCCACTATGGGGGAAGTGGAGGGTTTCACAGCTGTTTCAGTACCTGCCACATGGACCAATTGTTGTTTCGCTAATTGCTCGATTAACTGCTGCTGCTCCTCAGCCGATAACCCCGAGCTCTCCACGAAGCTGCCGTCGGGCTGAACGTAAATGATGGTCGTCGTCGGTGCAAGAGCGTTTAAGACTTCACCGCTCACAGTGGTGCATTCAGCAGTCACACCTGCCTCTGCAGTGGCTTGAACATAAGACGTTATGATATTGGGATCGGTTATTACCTCACCGCTCACGAGCTGCCCGATCACCTCCTGGGTAACGTTACCATCCACAACACTGACATCCACCGCCGACTCGCTGTGCATTAACTCGGCGAGGCCTTGATCAACGCCCCCTTCTGCGGTGGACGCCGTCTTGCTTGCGTCTTCTTGATTATTTCCCGCTTCGGCCGCGGTTTGTGTCGTCTCAGGCTGCGGCAGAGATCCGCTCGAGTCGAGGTTTTCCATTTTCGCTGCAGCAGATTCGGACGCTGAATTATTATCGTCTTCATTGTCCGCCATTTTGTTTACAGGAGCAAAACTTGCTAGCTGACGTAAGATTCCTCACAAGAGCGCGAGAAGTAGCCGCGTGCTTGCAGTCGATTAATGCTCAAGATGTGAGTAATATTTGCCTGAATGATTCAAAGCCTGGTCCAAAACATTTCAAATGTGGGAAAATGTTATGTTCCAGAGACACTCGCAAAGGTAACGGTAGCCAGGCAATTGGTTTTCCCGTCCATGCCACCAATGACGATAGCACTGAGGATGGGTAACAACAAAATACGTCATTTCCGCTTTTCGCGCGCCGTTCTCTCGTTTCTTTTTAATAAGGCCTCTTTTACCCAGTTAACGTTAATAATGTCCTGCTGCCTTCACATTGGAAACTATTTATAATTTACGAAACAAAATATTGTTTGCTCACCCTCCTTTCATTTTATTTGTTCCAAAAGTTTATTATGATATTAAAAAAAACTTTTTTATATTGACTGATGAAGAAACACAGTTTTAGTTTAGAAGTGTTACATTTTGGGACACATTTTAGTCAAAATTGTCCCTTTTTCTGGTTAATTCCTATCACTTTTGACATTTCATAATATGTCACGTACAAAAACTTACGTAGCTATTTTTCTGTCATTGTGTGAATGGTGTGTATTTTACACATTTCACATATAAAATTACAATGATTGTAATAATTACTATTTTATTTCTAAAAATGTAAATGCACAAAAATGCCCATAGTTGAAGAAACAATATGTCGTAGAGAATGCCCTTTTTTGGACCTTATAAACCTACACAATCCCTCATGAAATGGATTTATTACAAAGTAAACATCAATGTAGTGTTGGTGGGTTTATGAAAAATTATGTATTAGAATAAATTATATATATATGTATTACAGCAAATGTCCAGCAGGGGGCAGGAAAGGACCACTTCTACATTCCTCAAGCCACATTTTACGGTCTCTGTTTTGTCATAATGCTACATCAATAAAAAGAACTGATTGTTTCTTATCACATCATTGCAATTATTTTAATGAGCCAAAATACCTTTAAAGAGAGCAACTACCATACTATAATAATATAATAATGATTAAGTCTGAACAAACATTTTTATGCATACAACATTTAGCATATAATGCCATTCAGTCAAACAGACTGAAGAGAATTTTTCTTATAATCATTTTTTTAACCTTTTAAACGCATATAGAATGTCTAAAGAAACATATTTAGGCTGTAAATTGTAAAGCATTAAGAGTTTAGAATGTCAGCAATGTTCTGTAAACAGAAAATAATTTTCAGTGTATTTAAAATAATTCTCAAAGAGTTTTGAAATAATATGAGTGAATAATAATAGGCTATTTAAATTATATATTATTCTTAATAATCATAGCAGGTCTAATCCCTACAAAATGAAATGATTAATTTATTTAGCCAAATTATAGATTATATATCATTTAGAAATTATCTTAATACATTTTTATTATTTATATTATATTCAAATATAAAATGAGTCAGGGGACATGTAGTAATTGAGCCACGGATACAGAAATCAATCATTCAAATCAGTTTGATTGATATTAAAATGTATGTATATGACTGATGTATTTTACATGAAAATCAAAGTGAATATCCTTTCTCATTTTACACCATTTGTCAGATATTCTAATTACCTACGTTACTTAACGGCACAGCAGCTTGGTGATCATCACAATCTGATTAAGAAATCACTCTAGAGACGGCATAGATTTGCCACTAAGATAAATGATCGTAACTCTGATAATCTTCATATCACAGATAAAGCCCAGTTCGTCCCTCAGTCAGGCCTCTAATGGCCACCATTAGTGACATTGTGGGATTGGAAAATACTTTCCTGTAATTCAGTGAGAGTGCCTGAGCTCTGATAAGTCTGAAACAAAGAAACTGGTAATCGTCACAAACAGCTTTACCAAGTCTTTCAATAAAAACAAACTGTCTAATAAACGTTGATTAAAACACGCTTTATGGCATTAAAGCAAGGAATCCATTTTAAACCAGGGTTTTAAACAACACTTCATTTATTAAACCATGTCTAGAGCAATATAGGGAAATGTAAAAGGCTAATATGCCTGACAGGATCACTGGGTGACAGAGATGTCAGGAAAGCGGATAGAGATACAGTATATTCTGTTGCCACGTAAGCCTAGCCTTATCACCCCAGATGTCAACTAATTAATTACGCAGACACTAAGTAAATTAAATTAGGATTGAATTAACAGTGTGTATCAATAATCTGTTGACAGGCCTTGATAATAAGGGCATGGAAAGGATCAACAACCCAGATGAAATAGAGAGAGCGTACAACATCCTTTTAGACGTTCCTAATCAGCACAAATCCTGATTGATTTCACAATTTACGGATTAGTCAGAGAGAGACCTATATATTTTTATTCATTAGGTTTAACATGGACATTTTAATGGCTAATATTTAATTATGTACAGTTGTAAGATAATTACCATGCTTTTCTCTATCCTGTTATGTGAGGATTTTTAAATTGTAAGGCATACAATACTGCTAATATGAGATAGAATCATTATAATCCTGGGTCTTATTCATTCAAAATATCAGTGCTTTTAAACAGATAGATAGATAGATAGATAGATAGATAGATAGATAGATAGATAGATAGATAGATAGGTAAATGATTGTATATGTGAATTCATGAAGGATAAAGGGTACTAATTCAGGAGAACTGAGAGCACCTTATCTAGGGCTGCTTTCATGCTCTCTCCCATATGTCTGTTATGCATCGCTCCTGCTGTTTAATCTGCCCAGATTGAGGCCTCTCAACTGTGTCAGATTACACTCAATGACACACAACTGTTTAGGCGACATACAAACGATTGTTACTCAGGCTCCACAGCCCGAAACACACTATAAAAAACATTTACAAATTATTAGTTGTATACAAAACAAATATTGGAGTACTTTTTACAAGAAAATACTTTTTCATATTTTTTACTTCAAAATTTTAGTTTAATTCAGTGTGTTATTTGCCATTTCTTTGTAATGCTTTGTTACTTAAATTTATTAGCAGTTTCTGAGAAAAAAATGGTTTCTACACCAGTTTGATTTGAGTGCATTTCAAAATGCAACGAAAAAGATTTTGCAAGTTTTAGCTTGGAAAGATTTATTTTTGGTGGTTTTGGCTTTTATTATGATAGGACAGTGGGGAGCAGACAGGAAGTGAAGTGGGGGAGAGAGAGGGAGGCCGAATCGGGAAAGGGATTAGAACTCGGGACGCCAGTATATTGACCTTATTCTCCAGAGAAACAAGCACGTCTCATTTTGGTGTGACATTCTTGACTTTATCAAATGTTATGTGAATCCTAATTTTGAGTTTACTTATAGAAATGTCATTTTTGGCTTTCATGAATGTGAAAAAAAAGTGATGCTTATTTTATAAACCTTATTTTCCTGTTAGCTAAATATCATATTCATAAATGTAAATTTTCTAAATGCAAACCTCTTTTTTTTAAGATTCAAACTTGAAATGAAGATGAATTTTGATTCTATTGAGTTCTCTACGAACATAAAAGCAATAAGAACAATGACATTGTTGAAGGACTTGGCACTTCCTTTGGACTGAAAGACTGAATGTTGAACCTGAACGGTTGAACGGTTGTTGTATTGTTGTGTTTTGACGATGACAATTGTTGTTGTTTTTTTCAAGCATTCAGTAAAAATAAAAAAAAAAGAAAAGAAACAAGCACGTCACCATCTTTAGAATATTGTCGTCTTTGAAATTCCGTTTGTGCGGTAGCTATATATATATTTCTATGGCATCACTGTCTAAGAGTAATTTAGCTGGTAAAGTGGATTTATGTATTGTAGAATTAACGGAAGTTATCGTGAGCATTGTAATGTTTAAAGCAAATATCTTAACAAATGTCAGTAGACCAGGAAGATTTTAAAACGAGCGGTTCATTCATAAATACAACCGGAAGACAGAAGACAACAAACGCAGCGCTAAAAAGGGGCGGGGCTACATAAGGTCAATATCGGCGCACTTGCCCACACTAGGTTATCGACACCGACTTTAATTATTGTTTAGAAAGCATTATTAGCATCTTATATGATACCTTAAACACAGTTAAACTGAAAATCTGCTCATGTAAATTGATGCATTTTATGTTCTCCTTCACTTATGAACACACACTTGATGTAGCCTAAAACGGGTTAGTATTGTTCATCTTTTTTTTTTTAATAATTTGTATTGCATTTTACATGTTACAAAAAAAAGCACATAATAAGACTACAGTACATTAATGTATAGTTCAAACAATACTGTAGCAGGCTATCTTAATTTACAGTATATACAGCAATACACTCTATTACAACTTTTAACCACTGAGAGTTTGAAGGTGGGATACTGTACAAAATAAAAAAGAAAAACACTTAAATTATGTTCTTGGTAGGAGTTCTTGAGCAAAAATTTTCTGATGACAATATTACTTAATACTGAAATTAGATAATAAATATCCAAACATTTATGGTTTTATTCAAATGAGCAAATTTGCAAACAGCACTGAGGAGGCTGCCAACATGATAAAGGGGCCCTATACATATTCATAGAATTTTTATGGCTGGAATTTTTGTAGGCCTGTATTTGAAAGAAAAAAAGAAGCTATTAATCACTGGCATGATGGACTGATGCTGCTATGAAAATACTGAAAATTTCTAAATGGTTTTGACCTTGTTAAAGTGAAATAAAATGCAGAGGAACATTGAGAATCAATCAAAAGTCCAGTGCTGTCATGGGAACAGTGCAGGAATATGAAGAAGAGAAAACAGCCCAGATATTTTCACACCAAGCCTATGTGTTCTGGCATTATGAAGGGGTGAATTACAGTGCATAATCTAAGAACTCTTTTCCTCTTCTTTTGCGTCTAACTGTTCGCTAGGCTTCTCCTCTGTCACCGACGTCTCCATTTTGTGCTCTAGTCTCTCGGAGGAAACTGTTCCCAGCACTTTGGCACTGTGCTCCTGTGCTTTTGCCCTGAGAACAGCAATACTGTTCTCCCTCAGTTCCTCTTTGGACATGGGTGACTCTGTCCTCCTTTCCTCAGCCTCGGCCTCATCTGGCTTGGGATTGGTCGGTTTCTGAGTGACATCTGACGTCTCATTTGATTGGACTGCAGCAGTCTCCAAGGACTTCTTGTGCATCCCTGCAAAGAATGGTGGGTATTCGTGTTTAGAAAAGCAGCTGGTGGTAGGAAAACCCTCTTGAACTGGAAATAGCAAGAGACAGATTTTAGATTTAGTAACAAAATATGACTAATCTGAGCCATGAGAGTCATGAACTGCATGAAAAATAAATGGATAAATAAAAGATGAATACTTTAAAAATACAATATTCTTTTTAGTTTGTTATAATTTAATTATGTAAGTAAATTCCTTGTTATCTATCTATCTATCTATCTATCTATCTATCTATCTATCTATTTGCAGGTAGCCAGTGAGAGTTGTGAAATATCATCGGTTAAAGACGTATGTATTTATGTATGCATTTATGTATTCATTTATATTTAATATTGTATTTTAAAGAAAAAAAATTGCAGTCATCTTCAGAGTCGTCGTAGTAAAACAAATGAACTGTCATAGTCAAGAGCAAAACAATTGCCAGGAAAAGACAAAAATAACGATAACCATATAAAATAAATACAAATAAACAGATAAATAACAAATAAACAACATTAAATAATATGTACTTTATTTAAGTAGCAATTTAATTACATCACTAAACTTTTTTTGTTTTACTTTCTGATTCTTATACAGTATTTAGAGTATAAGCAAGGATCTAAATTATTAGAGGACAAGATTTAGATGAAAACTTGCCATTTATTGAAAAATATATCATTTCAATTAAAAAAATATATATATTCATGATGATGGTGAATAAAGATCAATTTGTTCTTTGAATTAAAATAATAATAATATCGTTGTTGTTGAAATAAATGATCACTATGATACAAACAAAAAATCTTAATATCTTCTGGCTTACCTAGAAGCCAGGGAGCACAGGAGTCCATGATGCCATCTTTAGCAGACTTCAGTATGGACTCAGGCAAAGGGATGGAGTGACGCACCATGGCACCGTAGAGCCCGTATTCAGCCATCACGCTGCTACGACCCCAACACTTCTCCCGCTTTCTCCACTTGGCCCTCCGATTTTGGAACCACACCTGTCAACAATAAAATGTGATTTGCATATTGGTAAAGAAGGCCAAATATAGTCATTCTGAGATAGGCGTAAGGAAAGACTCACTTTCGTAAGGAAAAGATGAACAGTGAGAGGCGAGTGAGGCTGTTAATCTAACAGGTTTGGAACAACACGAAAGTAGATAAATAATGCCATAATTTTCAGTTTTGGATGAAGTAACCCTTTTAATTAGTCTGGAAAAGCTAATCGAACAAACAGCTTGCAACTTGCAAATACAGACTAACAAATATGTAATTTACATGTTTTCAATGTGGGCCAAAGAAAATACTCTTTTTTTTTATTATTATTCTTAACCAATGATATCTCACAGCTGACAATCACCTCTTATTGGCTCACTGGAGTCATGTATTTCTAGTAATATCGAGCGAACAGTTTAAGCAGGCGGGCACCACAGTGTCGATTTCAGCTATGGCGTCGCGGCTCCTCTCGCTTAACCAGCACTTGCCCTTCACTAATTCTATAGCTATAGCAGAGCTGACGGATGAGAGGAGGAGGGGCTCTCGGGTCCAGAGAGGCCAGACATTGGATAAGAATTTATCAAAACCATTTTCCAATCTTTTCTGGTAATGCCGATGATGATAGCCCTCATTTCATGCAAGATACTTTTTGAGGAGAAATTGGTTATCGGGCGCTCAAAAGAAAGCGGGGGGAGACAGCGATGAGAGACGACCCCAAGGGCACGCACAAGCTGATTGAAAAATAAGTTAATTTCGAGCCCAATCGATGGTGGACAGGCGGGCAAATATCACGGGAAATTAAACGAGCAGGACCCAAGAGAGCAGCGCCATTGACCCGTGCTAATAAATTCAATGTAGTTATTTCATTTGAACTCCCCACATCTCGCCACATCCCTTCCCCTGGAACACGGCAAGCTTTTCTCATTTAACTAATTACACTCGATGAGAAAATTAGATGTTAATTTTACTTTGGATTGAAATAGAATTATTTATTTATTTCCTTATTATTTATTCACCGAGAGGCACCGTAATGAGAAGGAAATTAAAAGGCGTGCCAGTAGATGGATGGTTCAGGTCACACAGTAATCTTCTTCCGCCTTGATTGCTTGATTAGGTCGTTAGCGCCTCTCTCTCTCTCTCTCTCTCACACACACACACACACACACACACTTTCTCTGAGAGCAAATTGTTTCACATCCAACTGAGGCTGATGAGATATTATCTGTCCGAGTGGGATGCTGCAGTTGATCGATATAGCTAGTCAGTGTGTGAATTGTACAATGACTTTTTAGGGCGGTCGACTATTTTAAAAGTAATTTTGCCTTTTTTTTTTTTTTTTTTTTTTTTTTTTGGATTAAACCTCTTCCAAATTATTACATTAAATATTAAAGAATTTCGAGGCGCTATTTTCGTCTCGCAGCGCAAATTTGTAATCTGGCACCATTAGGCTAATATATATCTGTCAAGACAAAGTTATTCGGCATATGTACGCTTATAATAAAGTGAAGCATGATGTTATTTGTCATGCTTTATCACTGAACTCACGAAACTAATCGCAAAGAAAATCGCAAGCAGAGTTTAGTTGATATGGTTGGTATCGCTCTACTCGCTTTGACAAACTTGTAGCCTAGGATTATCCAACTTTTGTTATTACTGAAATGTTTGGTAGGCTAACCTTGTTGAAACGTATGAAAATAAATATTAACTTATCTAAAAACCCATAATTAGCGACATGGACTAATTAAAGGGTTCTAACTCCCATAATTCGCACGTCTGATATTCACCTTCTGCAGCTGACATCAAGAAAATAAAGACTAGCCTAACCCTTACACCACAAACCACTAGCCGACTAAGTTAATCCACGCAACATACAACATAGGGTCACTGCAAGCGGAAAAGATACTTCACCATTTCCTGTCTCAGATCACACTGACCCCTGAGGCGCCCTTTCTAAAAGGTCAGTTTTCTGAGGAACCAACAAGTTCCGCCACGAACTCTGATTCATCAACAATGTGCCACACGGTAAAGGAAAGGTTTTGAGGCACTTCAAAGTTCCTTGACTGAACATATCTGAGGCACTGAAAGGTTCTCAGAAGGCATCTGAGAAACCTCAACTGGTGCTTCATGTTTACAGTGTGTAACATAAGATACAGTAGTGAGGTCAAATTTGGCATTTTTTTCGTCTGTCATATTAGGCTCAGAGTAGAGACCTATATCAACCCAAAATGGATGTTTTATTGCATTTAAAAAATAAATAATTTTAGTTCTGTTCGATGTTGTAATTTTTAGTCTAAATTTTTAATTTAAAACAACATACTGATAACTGCCTAGTTAGTCATGTCGTGTTGATGTAAAAACAGGAAAAGCACCAAAGCATTTTCCCATTAAAAACACGACAGAAACAAAGACAGAAAAAGATGACGTAATTCGTGGAATTTTACAGTCTTAATGTAAAAGCAAAAAACAACAAAGACCAAATTTGAACTTTATTTTGCACAACAGTAACAACAAATAGCCTCGTCAAATAGCCTGCAACAGAAAATGGATCACTAAATGCAGGCGCATACCGTGAAATTATTCGTATAGGCTTCTTATTTAATATATAAAAAATAGTGGTCGAACAGAGCACACTGTCGTTTTCTTCTATTCTCGTTTAATTAAAAAGGCGAGTGTAAATAGTTCAGTGTTTGTTCCCTACCTGTATTCTGTCCTCGGGCAGCTCGGTTTTCATGGCCAGCATTTCTCTGGCGTACACATCTGGATAATGAGCCTCGTTAAATGCCTTCTCCAGTTCTTCCAGCTGGTAAGATGTAAATATTGTTCTACAAAAGAACAACATTCAATTGTCTTGGGAAATCAATATTAGAAACATCACGCATAAATTGTATTTCAATAGCTACTCAAATCTAATGGTATATCCGCAAATGTCGAGGTCAGCAGCTAAAAAATAGGCTGTTTTCTTTCATGTTTTAAAATATATAATATAAATTCAATTGTGTGTCTAATATTTCATTTTATTTTCTTTCATTTTAGGCTATTTTTTTAATTTGTAGAACTGAACATTTCAAATGCTGAAAAAAAGATACTGACGTATTAATATAATCTATTAATATAATGCATGTTTCTAAATTTAATTTAACCAAAACAAAATAATCCAAATGCCTCTTAAAATATAACAATTATAAAAATACAAATTACAACGACATTATTATTATTATTAAAAAATATGGCTGCTTGAACCTTTAATTAACTCATTACGAAAAATATCCATAATTAGCTCAAAATAATAAAAATAAATAAATAAAATGTTCAGGGATCCTAGCCGCAGTTCGTCTGTTCCTCAAATGTTATTTTCCAGTTGATTTCAGACTGGCCATGATTGCCAAACCATCGAGGCAAACATTTTAGAGGAGGAGAATAATTTCACACTTTCCTTTTGTTGTTTCGGATGTTTAATAAAAATAATTCGATAGATTACTGTCGTTTTTACTGTCATTTTACATTTATTTTAGTAGCGTTAATCCTACCTGTGTCGTCTCTTTTTTCTCTTCTTGCTCTGGCTCAGTGAAGATTTTGATACTTTCCTTTCACTTGAAGAGACATCGTCTGAATCTGTAACATCGGGGCAAATGTTATTCAAAATGGCTGAGACATTTTCAAAATGTGAAATACTTGACGTTTTGCAACAGTTATAGCTACATTTTTGACGATGATAATCATATAGGATTTGGAGAAAAATTTGTAATATTTATCATAAAACAATTTAATAAACAGGTAACAGGTTGGAGCCTTTTTGGCACATTTCCATCTTGATAATATTTATAAAAATCGCAAAAAGAATAGTATAAAATGTAAATTATTATTAAGGCCCCCTCCCCCTCAGTTAACAAAAATGACAATGCACCAAAACAAGGAGAATTTGAACCGTTGTCTTATACAAGGACAAACCCCGAGCGGGCCTTGAACATGAATTTCGCAGGCCTGTACCTGAGCTGGCGGACTGGTTCGTTTCCAGCGGTCCCACTGTCCTGTTGAGCGGCTGCAGATGGACGTTCTGCGCGTCTGACAGCACCTCAAGAAACGCGGGCTGGCTGTAGAATGATGGAATACCTCCAGGGCCAATTAATCCCATCCCAACCCCAACACCAACACCAACACCAGCTGGACCGAGCATCGACCTGCTGGCTAGAAGGTGCGCCCCGGCAGGGAATGAGTCCAGTGTGCTCCGCGGAGCCGAGGACGGCTCTTTATTTAGTCCCAGGATCTCCTGGATGCCGAAGCCCGTGCATTTGGGCGGATGTGTGGTGCTGCTCTTTGACAGATGTGGATTGTTATTTCCCCCGTTCTCAGCGGCACACACTGATTTTGATTTGTTCAAACTTTCCGACAAAACAGCCCCATCCTTTCCTGTCATGGTGCCTCTGAGACTATTCCCTTCTTCACATACGAGTCGGTCCCTTGTGCACAGGCATCCACGGTGCAATACGCATGATCCCTCTAGAAATTCTCCTTTTATCCAACAGGTCCATCCCAACAAGGGTCAAAACTCAACAGCCAATCAGCGGCGAGTAAGTGATTTAGAATTCCAGAGGATACAGGATGCTGCTCTCCCTGTTTTTATGCATCATGTCATTTCATTCACATCACATTTTGCTTGCAATTATGTGTTAATCAGACACTTAACCAAAATTAGCAAATAAATGACATCACTTCGATATTAAATTTCGAATTAACTCAATTTAAGTAATAATAATAAGAATAGCAATAATAATAATAAAAAAATACATAATAATAATCGTTGATACTAAAATGTTTTTTTTTTTTTAACGGGACAGGTCTATTATAAACGACTGAAATCTATTTTTTGCGGGTAAATCTACATGGTAAAATAAAGGAAATTAGCAAAATACCTGAAATAAGGACATCTGGAGGATATAGTATGTCGTCAGCAATGTCAGAATAGCCTATATACGTAATGAGGCAGCATCGCCTGATACACCAAATCAAATAAAATGTATAAGCAAAAACAGTCATTTTATAAATAATCTGTCTTATAAAACTAATAAATAATTCAATCATATAAGATCGAATATTTGCCACTGAAATAGATTGCTTAGCTATTTAAAGAATTTCTGTTGGATGTTGAAGGATTCAGCAGATCTATAGACTACAGAACCTGTAAGGATGTATAATTCTGGTATCGCTATATTTCTCTTTTGCAAAAACTAAAACCCTTTTTAGGCTTAAAGTAAAAGGCTTCGATCATAAATGCAAGGCTCTAATGGAGAAGATAAATAGGTCATTCAAATTAGGATGTCTGAGATTATAAAAAACATGTCAAGTTCTTAGAATATTTCCAAATGACTTTTTCCCCCCAAAGTTTATAAGGGTTATTCCATTTGATCTAAACAAAACATGCATTTTTATATTTAAAAAAAAAAAGAAGAAAAAAAAAGGAAAAAACGCCATAATATTGAATTTTCAAATTATAAAAATTATAGAATTTTATAAGACGAAATTGCTTTACTGTTTATTTTAAGATATAGTGGCAATATTTCATTTTCAAGAATTTCAGATTTTTAATTAGACTCATAACATAAACAAATAATTCAGAAAACGAACAAACGAGTGTATTTGTCATAATCACATCACCATAAAATTCTTATAAGAAACTCTGAGAAATCAGCTTAATATAACGCATGTAAAACATGACCTGGCTAAATTTGAATATTAAATTAATATTTAACTAATCTTGGTCAACTGGAAGCAGAGGGCCATGTCCAATATTATTTGTTCACAATAATACAAAGAGTTTTTAATATGTTTAACTGTAAAGGGTAAAGGTCATTTATGGGGGAAAGTACAGGTAAATTTGTATATTTTACGTTATTTTAACACTTTCAGAAGAACTGTTGCACATAAAACATAGTTGGACCCATTTGAACAGACTGCAAAATATAGCTTATTCTAATTACATCCAAGTTTCTTTAATACACCGAGGTCTAATCAGCTATTACTAAATTACAGTGGGATTTTGATTCGTTTTGCAGATAATTTGTGGCACAATTTGGACATCTGGACAGATAATTACTGAGAGATAATTTATGGAAATGAGCAGCGAGCCGTTGATGGAGACAGAGATAACACCAATCTTATCAA
>JAFVLL020013497.1:0-44852 GCA_021397915.2 Tor tambroides | reverse complement strand
GCACAGTGCGAAGGTTGTTAGGATTGCGCTGCCTACAGTGTGTGATGCGTGGTCTGCGAGTGGTAGTGACAGTAGTGATCTGGAAACACATAGTATATATATATATTTATATATATCCAGTATATTCCTCTATATATACAGTATACATAAACAATGTATTTTTCTAATTAATTGTACAAATATTCATAGAAAATTATTTTATTTAGCCTAATATCCACAATAAGAGTCCACTGATGTTTTCTGTTTTCCATAGGTGGTCCTTTCCTGCATCACCCACATCCTTCAGAAGGCCCGTTACATCGCATCGAACTGCAGTGGAGCATTTTTTAGGATAGACCATAATATGGCGGAAATAGAAGCATACTGTGGTGCCCTTTGCCAGCTGCGGGCATTGCTTTATCTGGCACAGATATTACTCAATGACAATGCCCATGGTCAGCTCTATTCACAGGAGGAAGGGGGTTTAAGCGAGCGGTTTGTGCAAGAGTACATCTCCATGCACAAAGCTTGTTTTTATGGTCGTTGCTTGGGCTTCCAGGTGAGATAATATTAATAGTTCTTTTGCATAAAGAGTTTTTTTCTATAACAGTACTAGGAACCTCCCATGAATAAAAGATTTTATCTTTTCACTGGTGCATGCCGTTTATGACGTATGCAAATTGGTTCCAGAAACACAAAGTCTCTGTTTATTTGTCTCTGCTCCAAGTTTTCCCCCTCGCTCAGGCCTTTTCTACAGACAGTGGTCATCAGTATGGTGTCCTTTGGTGAAAACTACAAGAAACAGCAGACTGGTTTAGGTAAGAGCATACTCAGATAGGGCACATCATAATATTAGATGATTCATTCATGATTCATTCTTGTCTGTTATTCCCATTAAACACTGCTGTTGGTGGAGAAATTAATCTCTTACAATTCTCACACCTTTACATATCCCTTTCGCCAATGAACTTTGATTTATTTACAGGCATTGCTGCTCTTTCTTTCTTCACATCGGGCAAATACGTGGTAGATCCTGAGTTGAGGGGGACGGAGTTTGAGCGCATCACTCAAAATCTAGATATGCAGTTTTGGAAAACCTTTTGGAACCTTACCGAGACGGAGCTATTATCAGTAAGTACAAGTATGTTGTGTGCATCTATGAGAATAGATAAAACAACATCAGTACCTTTAAACTGTAGGGTTGCAATGATATTTGCAGTACTGTTCAAAAGTTTATGGTCAGTAAGATTTTTTAAAAAACTTTTAATAAATCTCCGATGCTGACCGAGGCTGCATTTATTTGAACAAAAATACAGTTAAAAGTATTGTGAAATATTATTACAATTTTAAATAACTGTTTTCTATTTAAATATATTTAAAATGTCATTTAGTCCTGTGATGCAAAGCTAAATTTTCAGCATCGTTACTCCAGTCTTCAGTGTCACATGAGCCTTCAGAAATCATTCGAATATGCTGATTTGCTGCTCAAGAAACAAATCTTATTATTAGCACTGTTAAAACAGTGGTGCAGCTTAATACTTTTGTGGAAAAGTTGATAAATTATCAGGATACTTTGATGAATAGAGTTCAAAGAACAGCCTTTATTTGAAATAGTCTTTTGTAACAAATATTTTACAAATGAGTTGCATTCTTTCTGAATAAATATACTAATTTCTTTTCAAAAATCTGACTGACCCCAAACTTTTGAATGGTAAGTTTCTATAAGACAGAAGAGTTTCAATTATCTTTTTTCTGTCTTTTTTCTCTTCTGTGTTTTTTTAAAGAGTTTGACAAGGATTGCTTCCACTGTGGTGCAGGTGAATGTAATATTAACCATACCAGGTGTAAGTCTGAGTTTGCCACTGGCCTCTGACCCCAGTCTCTCAGTCTCTGTGAATCCTCCAGTTGCACACTGGGGCCCTGGGCCAGTCAAAGTGCGCTTGATCTCACACACACTCCGACAAGGACAGGTTTGTGTGTTTCAAGAAAAAGAAAGAATTAATTACATATTTTTAAGTCAAACAGTCTCAAACCAGACTTTGAATAATGTTGAATGACTTTTCTTTCAAACAGTCAATTCTGCCAATTGTCTTCCATATTCAAACTGTTCCTACAGGACAGTGCAGAACTGTTGGCCCTTTCTCGTCCCGAGGGGCCTCAGCTCTCTCTGCCGGGGGTTTTCAGTCGTCAGACATCTCCTCTTTCTCCATGCCTGCTCATACACTTCCACGGTGGAGGCTTTGTTGCACAAACTTCAAAATCACATGAGGTATTGCTGTGGCCGTATTACCTCCCTATATAAGGTTTCTCACCTAAATGATTTCTTTGTTAGGATTTTTTTTTTATTTTTTATTTTTTGCTGAGGCCCTTTGTGTCTTTTTCTGTCTATTGTAGAATTACTTGAAGAGCTGGTTAAAGGATCTGAATGTGCCTATTCTCTCTGTGGATTACTCATTGGCTCCAGAGGCCCCGTTCCCCCGGGCTCTAGAAGAGTGTTTCTACGCCTACTGTTGGGCCTTAAAGAATTGCCACTTGCTGGGTTTGTAAAGCACACTCCTCTCCAAATGGAATAATTAGTATGCAGACACTAATTTTTTTTAATGGGGATATGATGTAATTTTAATATTTACATGCGCTTGTAAATGATTTTATTGCTGGCTAAATAAAAAATGTCATACGTTGCAACAAATTAAATTGCAAATGCAAAAATTCTACTCATCAAGAAGCGTTTCTTGAGCAGCAAATTAGCATATTAATTAGCATATTAATGATTTCTGAAGAATGATGTGACACTGAAGACTGGAGTAATGACTGTAAATAGGAAAAACCTACATTATAAAATGAATTATAAAATAGAAAACAGTTATTTAAAATTGTAATTATATTATGCAATATTACTGTATAGTGCTGTACAGTATAATACTGTTCAATTTCAATAAAATGTAGACTTGGTAAGACTTCTTTTAAAAACATTAAACAATCTGACCCCAAACTTTTTAACAGTAGTGTATAATAATTATAAAATAATTTGTAAACTTATTTTAGAGGAAGTATAACATCACACTACAAAACCTCCCAAAAGTATTTGGTCAAATTCACATAATCTGATGGCTGAATCAGTTTAATTTTTAAATGTAATGACATTGAAGTTTTTACCATCCAATCAACTAGTAGGAAAGCCAGTAATAACTAATGCAACACTCTTAAATATTAAGGTTACAAAAATGCCATGGGAGAAAATTACTTTCTAGTGAAATAAATGTTGATGTGAAGAAGTATAACTTTTATTTAACCTCCATAGAACCATATAGCCAGTCACAAATCCTATGAAAAGAGAAAGAACCATTTAAAATTTATTTTTACCTTTAGGTGTGTGAGCATAATAATAGGTGTGGACTTGACAGGCAATCCATGCCAACCATGCCTCAGGACTCTCTAAATGTTGATCTTGCTTCACAGGCTCGACTGCAGAGCGTGTTTGTTTGGTGGGAGATAGTGCAGGCGGTAACTTGTGCATAACCGTCTCTATGAGGGCAATGTCTCACGGTGTACGTGTTCCTGATGGGATTGTGGCAGCCTACCCAGCAACTCTGCTAACAACAGACGCTTCACCATCAAGACTGCTCACTTTAATCGACCCTCTGCTGCCTTTGAGTGTGCTCTACAAGTGTATTGATGCCTATGCTGGTGAGCTTTTGAGTCAAGTCATGTTACATACAGCGCATATACAGTACAGATAGTTTCAAAACAGCTTTATCTACCACACCTTCATGATTGTACTGTTTCTTGGTCACTCTCTCTATCTCTCTAGGTTCGAGTTGTCAGTCAGTGCAGCCAGCTCAGCAGATAGACACCTTAGCTGCTTTGGGACAGGACACAGTAAAGTTGTTGACTAACTTCGCCCAAGGAGCAACAAATTGGTTTCAGACTTTATTAGAACCAAAATCAGCAGCAGCAGCAGCAGCATCCTCTTCAACCACACCATCAAACGGTCCTTCACCTTCCAAGTCACATTCTGTAGAGAAACCACAGGAAGTCCAAGAATACCCAGAAAACTTTGAGCCACTCCGGTCTAGGTGTCTGGTGGATATATACACACCTTGCACACCAATAATGAAGAACCCATTTGTTTCTCCTCTACTTGCTCCGGACAGTCTTCTCAAGGGGCTTCCACCAGTACATATAGTGGTAAGACATGATGAAAATGCATTTCCTGGAACAATGTTGAAACTATTATTTTAATGCTTTGATTGTTCTTCTCAGGCCTCTGCTTTGGATGCCCTGTTAGATGATTCAGTGATGTTTGCCAAAAAGCTTAGGAATATGAACCAGCCTGTGACGCTCACTGTGGTTGAAGACCTTCCTCATGGCTTCCTGAGCCTATTTCAGCTCTCCAAAGAAACCCAGGAAGCATCTGATATATGTGTGAAACGAATCAGAGAAGTCTTCCAGCTGGAGGAACTACCTGCCGATCAGAGGCAGCCGGGGCTCAGTTAGACAGTTTAGGCTTGGGAGGTCTTGATGGACCATCAAGGTCCAGGAAGTTCCAGGGATCTAAATAACAATGAAGTGAAACTAGTTTTGACAGGTTCAAAACCAGAATTTATTTAAAAAATAAGAGGAGTCAATCCACCAGCTTAACTCCTGGAAGCAATTGTATATCCAGCTTACAATACCAAAGTTACAGGCTTAATGTGCAGTTGTTTCATCAGAGTGACTCATTTTTAGGTATTCACAATAACTATTCACTGTTGTGTTCTGACCAATCTGAATGTCTCAGCATCCATCAAAATTTCACCATTGTGCCTGTAATGCAATAAGATAAATCCTAGCTGCTTTTGCACTGCAAACTAAAGGCTGGAATACACTACACGACTTTTAAAATCTGAACAGATTTTTAAAACACTAGGCATCATACACTTACCGACTTTGTAAATAGTGACAAAGGAAAACTGGGCATCATACACTACGCGACTGAAGATCATACACTACCAGACTTTAAAGTTGTTCCGATCACAACGAACTCACGCAGAAACGTGCGCCTTGTTGCTAGGAGATGCATGACAAACGAAAACATTATGTGTTCTAAAATCGGCTGAAAATATCAAACATGTTTGGTATCCTCCAACTGGATAGAATCAAAGTCTGAAGCTAAAAAATCGATTTTCTGTGGAATCTGTCAGCTGTAATCTGCAGACTGGCTCTGACTTTCCTCAACTAGCCTCAACTTGTTCAGACTGGAAAATCGGGGCAAAAATCACGTAGTGTATTCCAGGCTTTACTTTTTTTTTTTTTTTAAAGCAACTGCACTGTGGATTTTAAGTCATTTCTGACCTCTTTTTTTTATCTGAAATGAAAATGGTTTGAATGTTTAAACAGAAGGGTGTTAAACACACAGCTTTAGTTTTTCTCTCTTGTTTAATTTAAAAATGTAACCTTTTTAAATTTAGTAAATCTCTCTTTTTATCTCATTATTGGTTATTAAAGCAGCATAAAGTTTATTCTACAGTTGTGGGCATGTTTTGTGCATGCACTCTGTATGTTATTTAAGAAAAAACTTAAATTGTCCCACATAAGGTGGCATTTAGTCCAGGTAGGCCCATGAACTGAAATTACTTTGACACCCCTGCTTGTATTACAATGCCAGCTATAGCATTATTTGAAAAATGTATAATTAATTTGACAAGGATGTTTGCGTTATACACCAGACAAAACTTTGAGGCCCTTGAGCATGCGGTTATAAGCTTTACAGCATTGTGTCTTTTCATAGAGTACTGTTGTCTACACTTGAACCTTTATATTAACAGGTTACCTCACCATTTCATGAAGAAAAACTGGCCAGATGCACCAGAAATTGTCACTGTGACTTGTTACCAGTTCACGTTATTATGCAGTAAACTAAACGTAACCATAACTAAATTAGATTCAGACCTGTATTTTTTCTTCTAACACCAAAGATGTTTGTTCTATACTGTACATTTCTGAGAGGATTTTGATTAACTGAATGTCAAATGCAATAAATAAATAATCCACTATTTTTAAAGCAAGTTTGTTTCCAGTGCTGTTTTACATTTTGGTCTTTATTTTGCCACAAGAAAAATATGGTAACTTGATAAGTACTAGTCACTTATTTATAAGAAGAAGAATTTCAAGTAACAGAAAGAGTGAGTCTGAAATCATTAACTGTTAATATTTTTGTATTATTTCAATATATTATTTTTATGTTTTGTCTTGTATTATTAATATTTCCCTTACGAAAATTAACATGGTTTTAGGCTACTACAAATTAAACCAAAAAATCATGGTTACTATAGTTAAACCATGGTAACTAGAAATTGGTTACTACACTTTTACTACAATAAAGCCATGGTTAATTATCGTAAGGGTTATTATAACTAATAAGGCTGCCTAAAATACACTATGTATACCACAGAATTTAAGGGAATTAAGACATCCATTCAAAGAAAGAAATGCAGTAAATAAACGCACGTTTGATAGTCCTGTGGTCATAATAGCCTCCGTACTGTTGATGGCAGCACCTCATATGAACCCCACTGGGTGACTCAATACATGTCGACCGTGTTGACAGAAATACAACAAAGAGACGAGCTGCTTGTAGCGATACGATACATACCACGTTGATTACCAAGTAATTTATCTCACACATATGGCAACATAGGATACTGACATAAGTAAAGGTAAATGTTTGGTTTTAACTGTCGGATATTATGCAGTAATGTTATATGTTTAGCCTAGCTTAGCACATTTCACCTGCTAACTAAACTGTTTAATGTCGGTCTATTTGGGATTATGTTTTGCCTGCCCAAAGTAACTAACAAGTGAAACGATGTTTATATTATTTATGAACTGGAAACGATTATCAGTCTCAATGTTTGTGAGTCTGAAATGCTTGTGTTTAAAAAGTTCAAGCCAGACTTTTATTTCATGTTGTAGAGTTGTGAAGGGACTGACTGCCGGTTTTTGTATTTGCTCGTTTACCGGTTATAATATAAAACATTTGGTTAGAACTGAAATGTGATTTGTAAACAAGCGAAAGTAAATATGTATGCAGTTAACTCTATGTACCACCTGTCAGAAAGTAAGGCTTTATTTATTTCTTTATTTTTATTTTACAGAGATAATGTTGTACTGTCAATGTCAATGACACTCAAAGTCATGGTGTTTCAGTGTTATTACTTTAAGTACCTTAAAGTGCAACATGAATACAATAGATTTTTAATATGGGAAACATTTAATATCATCACAACAAGGTACTTTTATATAGTATTTCCATTTTATACCATGAAACCACCACAGTGCTTTTTCTGACTGGGGAATATTTAAATAAGCAATGACCTATTATCACATCAGCATCAGACAGTTTATGTTTATATATATATATATATATATATATATATATATATATAAATAACTTTCTGTTTGCAATAAATTTTGACAATAACCAAAGGCATACCAATATAACATAGATGATATAGTTACTACTGTACAATGGTAATAAATTAATACTGGATATCTTTCAGAATATTTCATGTCATTTTCAGTTTGTATAGTGAATTGTCTTTGATTTTCACAATGTTCCTCTGCAGGTGGCACAGCCGTGGGTGCAACTGAATGTCAGCACAGAGAAAAGGACAAACACAAGATCTCCACCTAACTTATTATTTAAAGAACTGACTTGTATTCAGCCCCGTTGGACATTTAAACTGAAGTGTTCTTTTGTCTATTGATGTGCTGGGGTGAATCCTACCTACCAGACAAATGTAAAAATTAAATGAATGATTTAAACTGCATTTGAAAAAGAAAAAGTGAGAACTGGCAGCCAGAAGACCACAAAGCTCTGTTTGCATACTGTAAATATTGCAGAAGTGTAGACTCAAAAAGAAAGTTCTGGTCTAGGTCTTTCTGTAGTTCACATTGCCTTAGCAGACTAGTTCTTTATTGCACCTGTCCAGGTATAATTTTCTATACTGTGTGCAGGTTTGCAATATTTATACACATAAATATATATTTCTCTTCTTTTAGAAGAGACCTTGTAATATATCTTGTGTGGCAGCATTGCTCTTATTTCTAGAGCCTAAGCTGTATGTAGAATTTGTAAATATCTCATAAGATTCTTTAGTGACACTTTTTACTGAGACCTTGTGGACACTGTGAATGATTTACTAGGTCTTATTAGACCTTAGGCAGACATTTAAAAAAAAAAAAAGTGAAAAAGCTTAAGAAACTTAAAAAATGGCAACAAAGATGGAGAACACTGGCCCAGCTGTTATGGGATTGAACACACACAACAGGCAGCTTATAGGACAGCCTAAAGCCCCCACTCAATTAGGACCCCAAACTGTGAGTGCTCACCCTGGAAAGGAGCCCATGGGGACCCAGAAACCAGCCAATGCGTCTCGGGAAGGACCTGGTATCAGGTGAGCTGAGTTTACTGTCACTTTTGGTCATTTTAATAAGTCCTTACTGAATAAAAATATTAATTTCTTTCTTAAAAATATTACTGACCCCAAACATTTGAACAGTAGTATATATATTAATATACTGACACACAGGTTTGGTGATGACTGGAAAAAAAGCCTACAGCTCCCTGCTAAGGACAATAGAGTCAAAACTTCTGTAAGTCTTTCAGTGAAATGTATTAAACCTTCACTTTTTAAAATTAGCGCGAACAGAGTCCCCATCTAATGTAATGTCATTATAAGGATGTCTTGTTTTTTCACCATAACACACAATGTAGAATTCATATATAAACATGCATCATGCATTTGATGAATAGTGATTGTTTTTCATTTTGTAAAGTATAAGTACAGATCTCCTTATGATCCATCAATTTCTTACTCTTTCTTTCTCACAAGGATGTGACTGCAACCAAAGGGAATGAGTTTGAGGACTACTGTCTAAAAAGAGAGCTGCTGATGGGCATTTTTGAGATGGGCTGGGAAAAGCCCTCCCCCATTCAGGTAATAGATGCAAGAAATTCAAAACATAGACAAGTTACAAGTCTTTCTGAACAACATGGGTATCCTCGGTGTTTATGCTTAAAGGAATAGTTCACCCAAAAATGAAAATTTGAAGAAAATGTCCTCACCCTCAGGCCATCCAAGATTTAGATGAGTTTAATTCTTCATCAGAACAGATTTGGAGAAATTTAGCACCTGTACCTGCTCACCAATGGATCCTCTGCAGTGAATGGGTGCCGTCAGAATAAGAGTTCAAACGGCTGTTTAAAAACATAACAATAATCCACATATAATCCACACAACTCCAGTCAATCAATTAATGGGTTGTGAAGTGAAAAGCTGAATGTCTAATAAACTGTCACTTCAAGATGTTTTTAACTTCAAACTGTTGCTTCCTATAGTGGCATAAAAGCCACATAATTGTAATAGAACCATAATATTACTACAGTGGTGGAAAAGTCATCTTGTCTGAATCAGGAGAGAAATATGCACAAATTAAGCACCTGATACAAGTGCAAACAGTCCAAAACGGTTCTAAACAAATATGTCGGTGATGTGAGTGGACAACGGGATGAATTTTTTTGTATTATGGACTCATGTTTTGGCCAGAAGCGACAATTTTAAAATGCCTTAATGAAATTTGTTACTTGCAAACATGCAGCTTTTCTGTTAATTGATGAACTGGAGTCATGTGGATTACTTGTGGATTACTGTGATGTTTTAATCAGATGTTTGGACTCTCATTTTGATGGTACCCATTCACTGCATATGATGTAATGCTAAATTTCCCCAAATCTGTTCTGATGAAGTTAACAAATTCATCTTTATCTTGGATGGCCTGAGGATAAGTACATTTTCAGCAAATGTTTGCTTTGGGTAAACTACTCCTTAGATTTTTTTTTTTTTTTTTTAATTGTAGGAGGAGAGTATTCCTATTGCCCTTTCTGGCCGTGATATACTGGCTCGTGCCAAAAATGGGACCGGAAAGAGTGGTGCATACCTGATCCCCCTTCTGGAGAGAATTGACATAAAAAAGGATCATATCCAAGGTATCTCTCTCCCAAAACAGTTTACACAAGATGTACCTCTTAACCCCCACCCACTTTTTTTTTTTTTTTTTTTTTACTGTGCTATCTTTCTGTGTTTACCTGCAGCCATTGTGATAGTTCCCACTCGTGAACTGGCTCTGCAGGTCAGTCAGATCAGTATTCAGATCAGCAAGCACCTGGGTGGTCTCAAGGTCATGGCAACCACAGGTGGGACCAACCTACGAGATGATATCATGCGCCTGGATGAGGAGGGTAATGTTCAGTGATCACCTAATCATAAAGAGATTACAGTGTGATAATCTTCTGCAGTAAAAGCACGTTATTCAAAACGTTTTTTGTTTTTTTGCAGTTCATGTTGTTATAGCAACACCTGGCAGAATTTTGGACTTGATGAAAAAGGGCATAGCCAAAGTGGATAAAGTTCAGATAATGGTTATGGATGAAGTGAGTATTGCACATGCTAACTGTTCATACCTGACAGAATATGAATAAAATTATAATTAATAAAATGATTATACCCTGTTGCACTCTGTCACAACTAAACATCTTGACAGAGTTATTTAGGTGTTTCTATGTTATCAATACCACTATCTAAGTTTAAACTTCATTGCTTGTTTTATTATAGGCTGATAAGCTGCTCTCTCAGGACTTTGTGGTTATTATTGAGGACATCATTGGTTTCCTTTCAAAGAACAGACAGATTCTGCTCTATTCAGCCACATTCCCCATCAGCGTACAGAAGTTTATGGTTAGAGAAATCTGTGCATCATTTTGAACACATTTATGCTTTCACTGTGCTCGTGTGTCTCTTTCTACATCTGTAGATTTTACATTTATACACTTTGTATCTCTTCAGGCAAAGCACCTGCAGAAGCCCTATGAGATTAATCTGATGGAGGAACTGACCCTCAAAGGCATTACGCAGTACTATGCTTATGTCACAGAAAGACAGAAAGTCCACTGCCTTAACACACTGTTCTCCAGGGTAAAGAGTCCATTTCCGTTTCGGACATTTAAAAAAAATTATATTTAGGGCGGGTAAAATTTCATGTCACAACAGTGATGAATTCCTCAGGCTAGCCAAGATCTAGATGAGTTTGTTTCTTCATCAAAAAAGATGTAGAATGTAAAAATGGAGCATTACATTTAGCACATTCTCACCAAATGGATCCTCTGCAGTGAGTGAGAGTTTAACACATCATAATAATCCACAAGTACGCGGCATGACTCCAATCCATTTATTAATGTCTTGTGAAGTGAAAAGCTGCATGTTTGTAAAAAAAAAAAAATAAGACCTTCATTCAGCTGTTTTCAGTCTTGTAAACAAAGTTATATACAACATACCTCTCCCAAGTTTTTTTTTACTGTTTTTTTTCACTGGAGGATGCAAAGTTATAGATAGAGGACTTTAGCCAAAATCTTTTCACTTCACAAGATGTTAATTGATGGACTGGAGTCGCGTGGATTAATGGGATGTTTTTATCAGCTGTTTGGACTCTCATTCTGATGGCACCCATTCACTGCAGAGGATCCATTGGTAAACAAGTGACGTAATATTAAAGTCAGTTTTCAGCAAATTTTCGTTTTTGGATGAACTAGACCTTTTATGCATTACCTTCGGCTGTTGTAGTTTTGCTCTTTAGTGAATTATAAAAATGGCATTGTTTCTACAGTTGACATGACCCAAGCACTTGTTCTCTCCACAGCTGCAGATAAATCAGTCCATCATCTTTTGTAACTCTACTCAGCGAGTGGAGCTTTTGGCCAAGAAGATCACGCAGCTGGGCTACTCCTGCTTCTACATTCATGCAAAGATGATGCAGGTACTGTATCTATTTTGCTGTTGTCAGTTCCAGTGTAATTCAAATCTGTTCAGTATGATTTACTAATTTCAGTCAAATACTTGGAGCTTGTTACTGCAAACATATTGTGCGTCGTTTCATTCATATGGCAGGAGTACAGAAACCGTGTTTTCCACGACTTCAGAAACGGGCTCTGCAGGAACCTTGTTTGCACTGGTGAGTGTAGTACCTTACCTCTTTTTTGTGTAATTGCATAATAACCTCAGCTGTAAACAGTAAAATGTATGTTTTGTCAAGGTGTTTCTAACTCAGTGAATTTATGCTCTTGAAACAGATTTATTCACTAGAGGCATCGATATCCAGGCAGTAAATGTGGTCATCAACTTTGACTTTCCCAAGAATGCGGAAACATACCTGCATCGCATCGGACGCTCAGGTGACGTTAACAAACAACACAGATGCGGTGGATTAAATGTGGATTACCTTATTTAGACTTTACACTTTTATATTAAATAGTTTGCACTTTTATAATATGTATCATTATACGGTCCCTGTGTTTAATTTTTAGGCAGGTTTGGACATTTGGGTTTGGCAATCAATCTCATTACCGCTGAGGATCGCTTTAACCTGAAGACCATTGAGGACCAGCTGATGACGGACATAAAGCCCATTCCCGGCAGCATTGATAAGAGCCTGTATGTGGCAGAGTTTCACTCTTTGAACCCTGACTGTGAGGCAGAGACACCTCAGCCCGGCGAAGGCTCTGAAGCCCATTAGGAAGCACCATTAGAGAGCAGGTAAAGGCATACAGTTAAGAGACTTTATGTTCTTATGTCATGTAATGGGGAAAATCATCTAACGTTTGTTTATTGATCTGAGAATACCTAATATTGCAATGTCTGTTAATATTTCCATGTTGAATCAGTGATAATTGGACTGACTTTAACATTTGCTCTTTCTAGGGCAGTTGGAGAAACTGAACCAGACTTTTGCATCTGCTTTTGCACAAACCAGTAACTTCTCTGCTCATAGCTTTCCTCATCTTTTCCACCTCCACAGTATTTTGCTCTCTTTTTTGCGTTCATTGTTCATTTTTGGGATGGTTATACCCTCTTTATAAATGACCATACACATTCCAGTTGAGACATGCAAGAATAAAAACAAAATATTCAGAGAAAATTTCCTGTTTGATAGAAAACAATAAACAAAGTTAATGGTGAAAATAGAGCATAGCATACTTGCATCATTAGTTGAGAATTTACACACAAAGCCTAGAACAAAATCTGTTGAACCCAAGTGCCTTAATATATATCGTCTCTGTCTTAGATTAATATGTCATTGCTATGTTAAAGTATTCCCAAAGACTAAACACAGGATTTTGAATCCACAGCATATTGGTGCTACTGGATTCTGTGAAAGAATCATTGGTATTGATTTATTGATGAGAAGCATTTTCAAATTCTCTTCATATTCAGTCTGAGGCAGCTAGAGAAACCAGCATCCATGGAAATATTGCAGAGCTCAGGATTCAGGTGTCAGCATGAACCATTGCACTAAACTGCCTGAGAAAAAAAAAATCTGCATTAATATTGGTGCTTTTTGTAGTTTCATTAGTAGTCGCAGATAAATGTAAATTTGGAATTCATAAAGAAATATAGATGTAAATTATGGTTTCAAACAGAGACTAAATTTGTGCAATTTTTTTGTATCTTGTGATTTTTTTTATATATATATATATATATATATATATATATATCAAATTCTGAAACTATATTATATTAGACATTACTAACTTAAACAGGCATGCCAAAACTGGCATAATGTGAAAGATGTCAGACTACTACGTGAAAGCTGATATAAAAATTCACCAGTCATTATACATTAGCAGATCCTCACATTTATATGTACAAATATGTTAAATGATTTGTCATAAGAGTCTGTTTGGTTTCTTTTTTTCTTCTTCATTTAAAGGTTGGTGAGAAGGTTATTTTTGTTTTTTCAAAATAGCATCTTGCAGTTTTCATTTCTTTCGAAATTAATGAATGTATAAAGTTGGTAATGAATGGACTTTATTACATTATTTCCAGATGTGTGTGTGTGTATGTAACTGGCAGATAGGAGGCAAAATTGTCTTTTTATTCCCTTTTGGATGTTTGCAAGAGGCTTTTCATAACCTCATGTTGCATTTATGAGATATTTTGATTAAGAGAGTATTTTCATATAGCAGAATTGTAGCATCCTCTCAGTGGCAGCTGTGATTTTTTTGTTTGTTTTTTTTTTTTTTTTTTTTTTTTTTTCCTTCTTTCTTTCTTCTCTCCAAAAGATGTTCTATTGTGGGATTTTTTTTCCCCCCCGCAATGCAGGGAGATGTGGCCTGTAGCTCAAAGCTTTAGTGTAGAAACCTCAGTTTGCATGTTTCTTTAGCTATTAAAACAGCACAGTTCAGGCCAATATGCACTGTGCAGTTAAATTAGGAAACCTTGAACCAGATTGCAAATTTCTGCTGATGATGCTGTGCTACTCAAAAGATTTTTGATTGTGTAAGACTATTAGCATATTTCAAAATCATATTTTAGTGGACAAACTTTAATTCTTTATCCATTCTGTCATGCAGTGATGAGCTGTGCATTTTTCCTTATGTTTTATATGGTTTATCACAGCTAATGGAAGTGAGGAGCAGATGTAATGGGGACAATTGTTTCATGTAAATTTTGTATAGGATTCCTGGAGAGAGAGAAAAAATTGATGTGTGATACCCTGTTTGTAATTGATGCAAGAGTGTTTTAATGCTCATGGCTGTGTGAGCGATTTATGTTATGTCTCTATCGTTTATTTCATTTTAATAGCTCGAGGTTATAGTATGTATTATAGCTTGAAATAGAATGAATGTGCCATCTGTCCCAAACTTTATTACATTCATATGAGAGATAACAGTACGGTTTTTCTTTATGTGAATGTGGAAAAGTATCTATATCAGGGGATGTATTTTTTGGAAATTTTCCAGAGGAAACACTTTAACACTTAAATTGGTAAACTGTTTCTTATTGAATTGACTGTAGTAAATAATTTTTGTGAATCTACATTTTTTTAGGTTTATTTTTCTGATTTGTTCAGTTTGAACATAAATTTGTCACTCGAATGTGTCCATAAATCTTATTAAATTGTGTCCTATATTGTTATTATTATTATTTATTATATACCCTATTTCCTATTTCATTATTGTTATTATTTACTAATTGGAAACATTTGCTGTTTATTAGAGGAGAGTTTTAAAATGACTATAGTTACAGTACCTAGTCCGGGGTTTTCAGTATTTATTTCATTAAGGATCCATTGCATAAATTGAATGACTAAACTCTAGTTTTGTTTGGTTGTTTTTTTTATTCTATATACATCTAAAGTTCAGGTTATGGGAACCCAAGCGTGCATTTGGGAACCTCCAAAGCCCATTCGTTGACCTTCACGCAAATGCCCTTTTAGTTTGTGTTCGCTCTCTCAAACCCGTTTCATTTTTACGTAGTGATTGAAAGGTAAACAGACCAATAGCCATTTAGCTTTGGTTTTGTCGAGCTGAAAGTAGGCGGGCTACCGAGCGGAGGCGTAAGGGGAGTCTGACTCGTTTCCAAGAATCGGTTCTTTTGAACAGTTCAATGAACTCGCTGAGGAATTCTTTTACGTCTCGACGTAATTGCGTCATCGCTGTGCAGAAACTTTTTTTTTCCTATCACATTTTATGATGAGGGTGTTTTAGTTTTAAGTTTGTTGAAGACATAATGCAACTTAACGGCAAAATATATGCATATAATTGACACGAGAACCACTCGGACTGTTTCTTACACGAACCATTCTGTCCGACTCGTAAACGAGTAGATGAGACTGGTGGTTTTGTGAAGCGATTCAACAGGCTCATTGAGAAGATCCGAGTCTGACAGAATGAATCATTCACAAAACGAACATCGTTAGAACACGTGGTTTTGTAATCTGGAGAACCGTCCTCTGAGACGCTCAACGTGAGTGTTCGTTGGTTCATTGTTATAGAGTTTATTTTCTATGTTCTTATTTTTCTGTGTTGAATTTTAATCTGGATGCTTAACGATACGCCGCGCAGCTGCTAATCGTACAAATCCAATTGTTTAGTAATTTTCTTTATGCAAAAGACCTTCAGGGACTTGCTGCCTAAACATGACATGCTTGCTTATCGTATCGTTTATCGCTCACAAATGAAAACTACTGATTTTAGACCCAAACTACTGATTACATTACATTATTTCAGATAATAATCTGCTCCCCATCTGTGTTAACCTCCTCTGTCCTGTTTAAGAATGGGCAGTGTGTTGGCTGCCAGTGCCCCCAGCCCTTCTGCACCAGGGCCAGGTGGACCAGGTTTAGTGTCAGTCCCACTAGGATTCACGATGCCCTCCGTCTCTCCCGTCTCTGTGCCTAGCAGCTCTTCATCTGGGCACCAGGAGACTGAGCCTCCCCTTTCAAACCCCGGTGGCTTTGAAGAGTGCCACCGAAAATGCAAAGGTATGAAAATAATTACTTTTTGTAAGAGATTATGATATAGAAGTCATTACGAATCAAAACTATTAACAAAGTTGTTTTAATTTAAATGTTATGTTATTAATGTTGTTATCTTTATATTTGAATTTGAGTTGTTGTTTTTTTAAAGAAATTAATACTCTTATTTAGAAAGGATGAACTACATTGATCAAAAGTGACAGTAAAGACATAATGTTACAAAAGATTTGTATTTGTACTCCTGAAAAATCATTAAAAATGATTCACAGTTTCTACACTGATAATAAGAAATATTTCTTGTGCACCTAATCATCATATTAGAATAATCTCTGAAGGATCGTGCGACACTGATGTCTGGAGTAATAGCTGCTGAAAATTAAGCTTTGCCTTCACGGGAATAAATTACTTTTTAAATTGTAATAATATTTCACAATATTACTGTTTTTACTGTATTTTAGACCATTTAAATGCAGCCTTGGTGAGAAAAAGAGATGAAAAAAAATTTACAGACCACAAAACCTTTGAACAGTAGACTGTAGTTTTCTGCATTTTTTAAAATTCCTCATATTTTTATGATAACATTTACGGGTGATTTATGCTAAAAATTGTGTTATGAAAAAATCAGCAGATTAATATAAAGCAGTTATATATTTATATTTTTTATTATTATAACATTCCATTTTTAATCTTTCTTATATTTAAATTTGAATTTTATATCCTGCTTCCTCAGTTAAAATTCAATTCAAATTCAGGAATTTCTTTGGAATTTAAAGGCCATTCCCAATTCAGCTGTATCTTGTATGACTTTACTTTGAATTTTCATAATTACAAATTCAAATGTTTTTTACACTAATGTCTGTTTGTCCTTCAGAGGTGTTTCCTATGCAGATGGAGGGTGTTAGACTAACAGTGAACAAGGGCTTGAGCAACCACTTCCAGGTCAGTCCAGTCTGTCCACTGGTGGATTTTCTTGAGCCATGTTGTTAAAGGAAGTATTCTTGATCATCAACATCATCTCTTGTTTTATTTCATAGGTCAACCACACAGTGTTGTTAAGCACTCTAGGAGATTCCAGTTACAGGTTTGGAGCTACTTATGTGGGGACCAAACAAACAGGACCAGCAGAGGTACACAAATTTAGCTTGTGATATATATAAATAAATATAAATATATTTTCCCAGAACAAAGCCTCTTGAAAAGTCTGTTTAATTTGAAAAAAGGAATTTGTGCCATTTATCCAAGTATTTATAGTTTACCTAAATATTTTTATCAGGCATTTCCTGTCATGGTTGGTGACATGGACAACACAGGGAGCCTAAATGCACAGATTATTCATCAGATCACAGACAGAGTGCGCTCGAAATTTGCATTCCAGGTGTGTATTTGTGAAAAGAGCCTATATGTGGTGATTTTATAATTAGTTATGCATTACTGGACGTACAATCTCAATCAGACTCAGCAGCAGAAGTTTGTGAACTGGCAAGGAGATGCTGAATTCAAAGGAGAAGATTTCACTGCTGCTGTGACCTTTGGCAACCCAGACGTCTTGGTTGGGTCTGGTAATTGTCTTCTGTTTCATCCATGTTTATTTGTGCCTCAATTTGAGCTTTATTTTCAGTAGCTTTATTTGTTTTTAGTCTTGTTAACTCATCCAACTTATTTCCTCTCTTTTTCTCTCTCCTCCTGTCCCTCCGTCTCTCTCAGGAATTGTTGTAGCTCATTACCTCCAGTCTGTCACTCCGTCGCTGGCATTAGGGGGAGAGCTGGTGTACCACCGACGGCCCGGAGAGGAGGGAACAGTCATGTCTCTGGCAGGCCGATATACAGGTAAGCACAGAAAGAAACAATAGTAGATAGGTATGTGACGTATCAAATTTTCATGCCATGATAATTGAATCTTTATATCGTAGTGATGAATTACATTACAAAGTTGAAAAGGTACACAAGTGTATCCTCCTAGGCTACATCCACATTAATCTGGATAAACGCATCTTTTTTTTCACTCTCCAAAGTGGATACATTTGAAAATGAAATGCATATTGTACCCATATATATATCTATGTATTTATCCACATATTGTTTTCAAAAATATGGAGATTAATACGGATGTAGCCTTAATAAAATGTAATCATTTTTTTAAAATAACAACAGAACCTTTTAAATACAATATGCAATAAAAATGTGCAAAGTAAATAGATTTTGTAAACCGATTAAAGTGCAGTATTTGTTTGAAATCAAATATTCAGTCTGCAAGTTTTATTACTTAATTTGCATTTGCAAACAGGCAGCAACTTTATCGCCACACTGACGCTAGGAGGAGCTGGAGCTCATGGGTCGTATTACCACAAAGCCAATGATCAGGTAAATGTTCATCAGCAGAATGAGTCATGTCTGTATTTGTTCATTTATGTTGTTTTATTGCTTTATAATGACATTTGTTTTGTTGTTTGATATTAGTTGCAGGTTGGCGTGGAGTTTGAAGCAAGCACTCGGATGCAGGACACTAGTGTAACATTTGGATACCAACTGGACATCCCCAAAGCTGATTTGGTCTTTAAAGGTTGGTAAATATGCATGCATTTGTACATACAGACAGCATTCATCAACATCTCATCATTTTGTAGGGTTACGATGAATTCAGCAATTGCACATGTGCTCCTCAGTTTAAAAAAATGCATAGTGCATAAAGAACTTAATAAAAATGGCTTAATATACATGTATTAAGTAATCATTTTTACTTTAAACAAAGGGATATTAGGAGGCATTTACAAACAAATTGATTTAATTTATTTGAATACTAAGAGTACACTAGGTTTTTAAATATTTCTGCTTCAAACTATATTTAATAATTATGGAATAATGTGTTTTTTAAACATTGAATTAAATGCCAGATACAGTTTATGTAACCAAACAAAAAAAAAAAAAAACAAAGGAAAAGAATAATAACCAGAAAATATTCTGCATAATGCAGGACTTTTAAACATGCCCGAAATATGCCAGGGGTCTTATTTTGATATTCATTATTTTTTATTTTGAACCCCGCAGTGCTCAAATAGTGATTTAATTAATTATATCAAAGCCTTTTTGAAGTTTAATAATTGCATTAATCCTTATCACATTTTCTGTTTTCCTGTTAAACTCATAAAATGATAATTACAACTTTTGTTATATCATCTAAAGTATTTAAGACTTTTCATGATGTTAAATAAAAAAAAAATAATAATTCAAGACTTTTTTATAGTCTTTTTATTCACACACATACTCTTAAATACATTTTTAATCTATTTTTAGTCACAAATGTGTAATTGTGTCATCATTCATTGAGCGGCATTCCAGTTCAGTCTTATTTAAAACATTTGTGTCATTCCAAAGAGTGTTGCCTGATATTCCAATGAAAATCCACCCCAGATACCTTACTTGTTACAAAATCTTTATCCTGTCTTTGCAATCTGCATGAGATTTCTTTGATTAAAATGTGTGGGATATAAATTTTTCACTCTCTCTGTAGGTTCTATAGACAGTAACTGGGTGGTTGGAGCCACGCTTGAAAAAAAGCTACAGCCTCTGCCTCTGTCACTGGCCCTCTGCGCTTTCCTTAACCACAGAAAAAGCAAGTTCCAGTGTGGGTTTGGCATCACCATTGGTTAATCCTACCTTCATTTTTGGCTAATGTTGCAGTTTACACACCAGTGCTGTGGTTGGTGAAACGGTAAAGATTGGACACACTTGCATATTTATCCACATCTGTACAAAATCAGTCAGTAAACATGAAGCAAAATAAAGTAATATTTGTTGTTAGTTCCATGTATCAGACCAGCCTTTGCAGTGATAATTCCAATATCCAAAAAAGTACATTTAAAAACATTACTACTGCTTGATGCATTATAAGAGAAACCAAGAACAAATACACAATTTGCCTTTCATGTTCTTGTTTACGTTAATTTTTTTTTAAATATAAATTATTTCCTTGTTTATTTTTTGTTTTGTGTTTAATGAAATTGTTCTGATTTAGTTTATTTTCCTTATGCAGTGAGCAGGGATTTTTTTTTCACAATGATTTTAATCAAGTTGCTGATCTCTGTACTCATATAGGTACCTATATAAATAAAATATATGCATTGCAAGTATTGTGAAACATGGATAAATTCTTAAAACAAAACATATATCTGTCCAACAAACTGAGATGCATGTTTATGAATGTATTTTTGTTGGTGTAAAAATTTTTATTTAGAGGTAGAATTATTTTTCTGATGAATTTGTCTGATACACTGTTGCATAGCTGAGAAACATAAACAAAAAAGCCTAAAAAAAGGAGATTAAATTCATGTGAGATGTTCTATTACCAAATCTTAAATTTATGACATTTGCCACATTGTTAGTTTTTTTCCCCACCACAGTGCCTTCATAAACACTTTATAAATATATATATATTGTGTATTGCCTAATAATGTCTCCACACCAAGTATAGTGTATGATTAAAAAGTATAAATGATTAATTAGACATATTATATTGTGTCTGTAGCTAATATGATTGCTTTACTTGCGTTAACTTTTTTTTTTTTTTTACCAAGCCCATTGACCCTGTCTGGTTTTTAATTTTTTTTAGGCGAATACATGCCAGAACATAATATAGGAAAAAAAAAAAAAAAAAAGAATAGTTGTCCCATGTCCCTTGCTTCCTTCTTCTTAGGGATTGCATGTTCAGCAGATATCAGACTATTTTTAAATGCAGATAAGTGTTATGATGTAGAGGGCAATGTCCAAAAGGATCGTCTTTAATACCTGACTCATCAATCATCATTAGTTAATACGTGCAGACCAACATGCAAAGGCACTTCAATGATTGTGAGAGAGTACTGCTAGTTTATACTTTATATGAAATGTTGTTTCATTGGGACTATAGCAATGTTCAATTTAATTTTCTTTTACCGAACCGTACTTTTATTGAAAAATATTAAAAATGTAATAATATTACCATGTAGTATGCATAACAAGAAATCTACAAAGTTTTCTCTTTGAGTTCTACCTTAAATGAAATTAATTTCATTATCAAAATAATGTGACCGTTTTAGAACAGATTATTTGAGCAAGAGTGATGTTAAATGCACAGCATATTTTCTGCATTGGAATGCAGTCATAAGCTATGTTCACTGGAATGCAACTGAATCAATATGACAGAAGCTCAGGGGTCAGTTCTCTGTGTTCTCCTTGACCTGATTGATAAGCGCAGATGCAAACAGTCTTGATGGCGGTTTGTGTAACTGGATGAATGACTAGACAAGATGGTGACTGGTTTACAATACTAAGTAACTATAAGTAACCTTTTACCTCACTGACATACCGCTGATTTCTTCTTTCAAGACTGTGTATCAAACCAATAAACACATCAAGTCTGCAGATCCCGTAGTAACCTTATGCTGTTTTCTCATTAATCATTTACTTATAGTCTTTCCTTAACTGCTTAAGGAAAAAATCAAACTGTAAATACTCAGTTACAAATCTTTAGTAGTTGAATGTGTACTTCATTTTGAAAAGTATATGATAACGCTGCATGCACAGGAAAACCTCCTACTTCTAAATGTGGCTTGTGAGAATGTTACCTTGAATTCATGCCGATGTAGAATATATGGGCTAAAAACATTACATTGTATTATATCAGGGATTTTTTTATTCACTTAACACTCTGGAAGAATTTTTTAACAAAGTTAAGCCAATTACAATTTTAGAGATTATTGTAAAAATGCATTTCGATTTAAACTATTTAACAGTAACGTTGTCCTTCCATTAAAATAGCCATGGGAGCTGGCATGGTGTTAAAAAACAGTTTTTCCCCCAATAATGAAACCAATTTTCCTCAAAACCATGTTCCAAATCAATATTTTAAACTAAACCAAAACTAATAATACAGGAATTGTTTAAAATTTGATAGTATTATTTTTCCTGTTTTCTCTTTTCCTTCATTTGGAAGTTTTTAAGTTTTATGTTATACAGTACTTATATCTGACTCTGTATGAATAATTGTGAGTCACAGATCTGAGTTCAGTTCAGTTCGGTTGATTTCATGATGTGGAATAAGTGACATGGCATGTACAGCTGACAGCAGGGCACTACCTTCTGGACTTTACTGCCTTTATCAGAGCTCAGCAACCCATTTAAATACAGTGCTGATACCTTCTCAACACTTACAGAAGAGGACAAGAGAAAGGTAATGAACTGGACAAAACACAAATGAATGCATAATGTACTTTTCAGTTAAATGCAAGCTAGTCAAAAATATTTATAGTGGTCTTGATTTAATTATTTTTTCTTGTAGAGTCTGCGTATAATCATGAAGGTCCTTGTAGTGTTTGTCATTGCAGTTTTCGCTGGTAAGTGTTTGTTTTAGTGCTTTAATAAAAATTGGAGGCGCTCTTAAAACTGGTCAGAAATTGTTATGTTTTAAACCAGTTAATATGTTTTAATTATGATGAATCCTTTAGGTTGTCATGCCAGTATGTTGTGGCAGGACCAGCCAGCGCCCAGTATGGA
Organism: Tor tambroides; assembly: GCA_021397915.2. Lineage (NCBI taxonomy): Eukaryota > Metazoa > Chordata > Actinopteri > Cypriniformes > Cyprinidae > Tor > Tor tambroides. Next base: position 21,992 of record JAFVLL020013497.1, on the reverse strand, counting down.
TCTGGTGAAAAACGCATTCTGGAATTATGTGTCTCAGGCAACCCTCACAGCTGAGGACACCCTGCAGATGATCCGAAACTCAGAACTGGGTCAAGAAATCAAGTAAGTGTGTTATAAATAAGATGATGAACTGATAAACCAGCTATAAAACAAATCATAAAACTTTGAAAAACACAAACATCTATCTTCATTTTTTCTCAGTGACAGGATCTCTCAAAGTGCAGATGCCATCAACAAATACACCCTGACCATTCAAAGCCAAGTTACTCCTCTGACTCAAGACCTTATGGCCAAACTTTCCCAAGAGGCAGATCAGCTGAAACTGCGCCTGGAACAGGAAATGACATCTGTGCAGTCCCAGCTCAAGCCTTACGTTGAGGAGATCAGAGGTGATATTGAGGAGCAGGTTGAGCGGCTGAAGAAGGATGTGGCTCCGTATGCAGAGGCCCTGAACTCTGAGGCCCTGAGATCTACTCTGGTCCAGGGGGCAGAGGAGCTGAAGGCAAAACTGGAGAGAAGTTTGATGAAGATGGGTCCTCAAACCGAGGAGCTGAAGCAGAAACTGGACCAGCACTTTTTGGAGTTTCAGATGAGCATGTCACCATTAGCCCAAACCTTTCAGAGTCAGCTGGCCCAGAGAAGTCAGGAGCTTCAGAAGAATCTGGCTCCCTATTCAGAGGAGCTCAGCAAACTGGATCCATACGCCCAGGACCTGAAGGCCCAGTTAACAGCTCTCTGGGAGTCCTTTGCCAAGAACAAGCAGTCTTGAGAGACTTTTGGGAAATGCAAAAGGATACTTCTGTTACAACTGGGGGTTTCACGTAGTATATTTCTTTGTTGCTCATGTATGTTTTTCAAAAAAAAAATTTAAATAAAATAGCACAAACACTAATTTATAATGCTGTGGTCACTCCAATTGTGTGAGGGTTTAAAAAAAAATTCCACAAACACTATGTCTAATATACTACATTATGTATAATAAATTTGTAATGCTGTGATCCATATGCAAGATTTTAATTGCAGAAATGTGTGTGAGGCTTCTGGACTTTTATTAATTCTGGCAACCCACATATGATTACTTAAAGCTGGAGTAAACATTAGGCATCATACACTTGACTTGCCAACTACTTAGGATCAAACACTACCAAAATTTTTAAGTCATTCTGAGCACACCGAAATCACACAGAAACATGAGCCTTTTTGCTAGGACATGATAAATAAAAACAAGTGAGTCTGTGGCCATCACTCTGTGCGAATTTCTGTGAACTCTGTCAACTGCCCAAAATCTGCAGACTGGCTCTGACTTTCAGTAACTATAGCATCTACTTGTCCAGAGTGCAAATATCTGTATAAAAATAATGTATGTATTCCAGTCTTTAGAGCCACAAAGTTAGCGGACTAGGAGTGATACTCGGATAAGCACCCAAGTTGTCCATATGCAAAAAAAAAAAGTGAATTGATTTATCTTTATTTGTTAGTCAGAAAAAAAGAACAAGGGTTCAAATCCTGTTCATTTTGACAACACCCTGTCACCAAGCACCTAGCCATTTTACTCCACACTTCAATTTTAAGGTCATGTGGCCTTTGAACCCTATGAGGAATGTTTTACCTACTTTTTTGTAACATTTCAATTAAGATAAATAGCCTGGATAATGCATTGGCTTGACATCAGTTATTGATTGTCTGTGACCAAAAAAAACCTAAAAAACTGGCCTACTGAAACATTAAAAGAGCAAATACAGTTGTGAAAGTGTATAATGTATCCCTTTTTCATGGTTGCACCTTTACATGTTAAATAAGCATAATATCTTAGGTAATCATAACAATATAAAACTAAATGTGATAAACAACACTGATGCATTGTCAATTACACATTTGATATATATTTTTTTATTTCAACTGAGGCCTATTAAACAGATGTTTTTTTTTTGTTTTTTTTACAAAACAACCTATTATTTTATCTATTTATTATGTGTGGTACGTGAGCCAAAATGAGTTTATCACAGTCCTCTTGCACAAAGTCTTCATGCAAGAAATGCTCAAGATAATAGACAGATTCTGAATTGCTGACATATCTTTTCCTGTTTTAGTTTAAAACACAATGCCATTTTCCCGTACTGTACTGTAGAAAATAATATCATCTATAAAAAGAAGCCAACAATACATGGGCACAGGAAAACATGGCTGAGTCAAGTGTTCTTTGCTTGCTGTGCTTATAGTTACAACTCCATTTTAAGCATTACAATGCTCCTTCCAAATGGGGTGAATGTGAAGTACAGCGATAAAATCGCAACTAGACGAGAGATAAATAATAAGCTTTGATCCTTGAATCATGCAAGCCAAGATGCTTTTTAGTAGCAAATGTCTTGTTGCATAACAATGAAATATTATTTGTTTTGCAACAAATGTCTTTTTTTTACATTAACATCAATGTCCCACTTTTTATGACTTGAGCCATCTCTTTTCTGCTGTTTTATGATTATTTTGGTATTAACAATTCAATTGTGTTCAATAAAAATACATTGATGTTCAAATATGACATTGTGACTTTGTTCTGTGCATTCACTGAGATACCTCTGGCTAGAACACCTAACCCAATGAGCCACATTCATTTTTAATAAACCAATTTTTAAATTATAGTACATCTTGTCCTTTTGGAACCTTAATCATGCAACGTGGAATGGAAGACTGCGATAAACAAGTATCTGAAGAGAAGAACTTTGGACACAAGCTGCCAATTCACCTGTTCATAGTCACATTATGGTTATCAACATGACTGTGATCCAAGTCATATAAATACCAGCTGCTTCCAAACTCCCATTACAGAACACATTGGAAAATCTGTCTGGTGTACTGTCCAAAAACAATCATGAAGTTTGTGGCTGTAATCCTTGCTCTCGCTGTTATTTCAGGTAAGAGATCACCGACAAACGCAAATCTTCACAAATTCAAAATGTGAATAGAACTTGGATTACTTCGGCAGATCATTTGAACGGATTATGTGATGGTTTTCTTTGAGAGCTTAATGGTTCAGATGAGATGTCTACAACAACGGACTACATTAACAAATATTTGACACATTAAAGAATATTTGTGCTCCGTTCTGACTTTCAGGCTGTCAGGGGCGCTTCCTGCTTCAGGATGAGCCAAAAAGCCGCTGGGAAGAGGCAGTGGATAAGTTCTGGAACCGTGTGTCCGAGCTGACCTCTAAGGCTGAGGAGATGAGGGACAACATCAAGGCCACCCAGCTCGGCAGAGAATTAGAGTGAGTAAATGCTACAAAACATTGCAGCAGAGCAAATATTTGAAAATTTGAATCTGTAAAGATGCAGAAAAGGCTAGACTCAGTGGAAACTGAAGTCCAGAGTCAAGAAAGCTGATGTATGATATTGAAATTCATTGCTTTGCAGCACACTGATGAGTGACAGCATGATGGAGCTGCAAATGTACAAAGATGACTTGCACTCCAAACTGGGCCCTTATGCGCAGGAGTCTGCCAAGAGATTCAATGAAGATGTTCAGCTGCTGGCAAATAAGCTCCGCACACATATGGAGGACGCTAAGGATCGTGTCAATGAATACACAGAGGAGCTCCGAACCATTGTGGAACAGAACGCTGATGAGGTCAAGAACAAGGTCAACAACTACGCCAAGAAACTAAGGAAACGTTTTAACAAGGACATACAAGAGATCAACAAGTGAGTGACATAACTGATCTCAATTACATGACCTTTTGCTCCACCTCAATAAAAGGTACACTACCAGACATTTGAAACGTGACAGTACAGACATTTATAATGTTACAAAAGATTTCTATTTCAAATACATGCTGTTCTTTTGAACTTTCTATTCATCAAAGAATCACTGTTTCCACAACAATATTAAACAGCATAACTGTTTTCAACATTTATAATAATTTTAGAATGATTTCTGAAGATACATGTGACACTGTGTCACGACAGGGATAAATTACATTTTAAAATGTATTAAAATAGAAAACAGTTAGTTTGAACTGTAATAATATTTTAGAATGTTCCTCATTTACAGTATTTTTGATCAAATAAATGCAGCCTTGGTGAGCATAAGAGACTTCTTTTAAAAACATTAAAAAATATTACCAGCCCCATGTTTTGAATGGTAGTGTACAAGGCAAACTTCATAACTTACTGTTCTGGTATATATACATTACATTGTATAAATAAAATAAATAAAAAGTACATAAAATAAAAAGTTACACATTTTGATTTTGATATTTCCATTACCATAGAAGGGGAAATAGATATGATAATCAAAAGATAATTAATAAAATAGATTTGCACTTTCACAATTATAAGATAAAATAAAATAACTTGTATATACATTCTATATATTTTTTTTAATAAAAAATACGGTAGCACTTTATTTTACAATCCTGCTCCTCATGTACATACTATGTACTTATTGTAGTAATTACAATAACTAGGTACTAACCCTGAACCTACCCCTAAACCTAACCCTACCCCGTGTTGTTACCTTATATTACCAAAACTTTCTTGGATAAGTACACTGTAAGTACATGTAAGTACACGTACTGTAAAATAAAGTGCAACCAAAAATATATTTTATATAATTTGCAAACATATATTTTTGGAAATATAGTTACAAGTAAAAAACTAATCTATGAAAATCTCCATTTTTAACTATTTCTGTGATTGTTTCTTCTCTGGTCTAAAGGAAAATGTCAACATACTTTGAGGAGGTTCGCTCTCGTGCTAATCAGGGTATGGAGGATGTGAAGGATCGTCTCGAGTCTTACTTCACCTCAGTGCATCAGCGTGCTGAAGAGAAGCTGTCAACTCTGGCAGATCTGCTGAGAAGCCAGGGAGAAGGAATAAAAGAGAAACTGGAATCACAAATGGAGGACCTCAAGGAGAAAGTTGAGAAGAGCACAGAGAATATGCGTAACACAATTCAGGAAAAGGCAGAGGAGATAAAAAATTGGTTTGAGCCCTATGTGTCTCAGGTCCAGAAGCAACTAGAGACAGTCATGGAGGGCTTGTAATACCAGTGTATAAGAATGAGGTCTCATAGGAAAATTAATAGATTAACTTTTTCACTAAACGTTGCTTGCAGAAATGAAGGTATTGGAAATGTCAAAGTAATGAGTAAAATATACCATTAGTACTACATGGATGTAACTACAGATGTAAGCTATGTAAAATAAAGCTCAATAAAACCAGCATGTACCAATGAGTATAAGTATCCTGGTTAAATGAACTGTCTGTGTATAACATGTATATGGGTCAATGACATCACTTTGTCTGAATCTCTTATTAAAAAATACATAAGAAAATAAAAGGTAAACATGTTTTAATTTCTGAATTTAAGTCTTTTTCATATTTTTGTGGATCTTAAAGTTAAAAATGTATAGGTTTTGTAAATGTCTGTATAGGCTACTGTCTGGATATGAAAAAAAGGGGGGGAAAATAATGTTAAATTAATAAATAAATTAAAATGTTTGGACTTTTTGAAAAACAAAAAAGGCCTATATTAGTCAGCACTTTTACTATAAATCTTAAAAATAAACTGTCCTTTAAATATATATATATATATATATATATTAATACAAATTAACACTTTACTAGTAACGTTTTTCAAATCAGCATAATTAAACATTCCTTTTAAAATATAAATTCTAACGATTTAACATTTAGAACGTTTTTGAACTAGATTTTTTTTTTTTAAATTTTTTAGATAATTATTAATCACTATTACAAATAATTATCATTATTTGTCATTGACCCATATAATACATTACGATATATTTTTGTGGGTGTTTCCAATTCTATAATATAATAATATTTAACTTTTATGCACTCACAGTACAACACACAGTAATAACATCCCGAGAAGTGTCCCACACCACACAGACTTCTCGGTCTTCCGGTCTATTACGGATGTTGTGTTTGGGTATACCAGGACCCCACAACAGACCACCACGAGGAGCATAAGCATATCTATTAAATAGGAAAAATAATTACACGACACGGATATTCATACAGTAGCAACGCTCTGAGATAAATGGACATACTCGTAACAACCAATAATAAATGACCGTGCGCGAGCCAGGGATTAAGCGCGCCGACTACCACATCGGTGAGTGCACGAGCCCACCGTTTTCTCACAGTGGCTTGAAGTAAATTTTTTACATTTTCAAAACTGGCCTACGCGAACTGCTTTATACTGTTCATCGAGCAGATGACTACTGGGGCTTTCACTTAACATTTAAGTCGTGTTTCATGTAAATTTATATAAATGCAGTAATATTTAGTTTGCGAATTAGCACAAAGCTAAGGTTCAGGCGCGACCAACAAACAAACTCCGTTAATCAAAAGCTTCCAATTACTATTTGTGCACTTGTAAACGCTTTTGAGGAATATTATTTTATGGTCGACTGCACAAGAAGCTCGGACTGAATCCTTCCCCCACCTTGGTTTGCAAGTAATTTAGTAGCGTTGATAACCCCCCCCCCCCCCTGTTTAAAAAAAAAAAAAAAAAAACATTATTATAATGATAATTTCTGTCACTATCAAAATAATCGCCAAGGGAGTTAGTCTGCGTTGTTTGTCTCAGTGTTTGTTAATCTTGTATATATAAATTTAGGTAGGGATAGGGAAACATAAAACCAAAACAAGTAACTATGAGTTTATACAAGATGTAGCCTATTTACAAGAAAATATATATTTACAAGTATTTTTTTACAAGAATATATATTTACACGAATCATAATTGCATTAGCCTAATCAAGAATTAATAAAGAATTAATTTATCAGTTTGCACACTGTAAAAAAAAAATGAAGAAAATTTTATTGAAACTTGTAAAACTAGTAGAGTAGAAATGAATATTAAATGGATGGATACAAATATGTTACAAAGATTTTGCATACAGTTACTTCCTTACTCTATGCTATAGAGGTATGACAGATATGTTTGGGCAGTTTCAGACTTGAGAATGTTGCCATACAAGACAGAGAAGGTGCAGGTATGGAGATTTAAAGTAAGTAATTTAAAAGAGAGTGTTATATCTTATGCGGCCATCAAAATCGTCATCTTCAGGTCTTGATCATGCAGTCTTCTATTTTCTGACACAAATATGTAGCTAAAATAAATTAGAACTAGATTTTTTTTTTTTTTAAATATTAAAAATTCATTTTGGTAGTAAACATTTTTGATCTATAGGAAATGTTCAAATCTTGAGTTTAAACTTAGAACTAAATCTAAACAATTTTCCCCCCTCACAGGCATTTCATAAGAGCATTTTGTCTCCAATAAACCATTTGGGTACCATGGATGGCGAGTTACCCCCATGGAATAAACATGGAAGCCATAACAGCAGGGTTCCCTATAATACAGCAGGGGAACGTCAGGAGGTAGGTTACAGTCATTTTATTTTTGTACATTATGATAAAGTAATGACTGAGGAGAATTACTGTGAAAGAGCGGAAGAGTTTTCTCACGGTACCTGGCTCCAAACAAAGCCAAAGGTAGGTAACATATCAATTGTAAGGTTGAAGAGCAACAATATTAGGTTGCATCCAGTTCCTCACTTCTGAACTCAAATATCTCTTTAGGAGCATGACGTGATAGGAGACAGCTTTGCTGCTGGAGAACCAATGACACCACTGTCATCTTGTATGAGTGGTGCATTTAAGGCTTTGCTACCAGATTACCATGGAACTTCATCAGCAATGTTAACAAACTCTGATAAATATGCCTATTCTCCTGATGATCATTGCCTCATCAAACCTGGCACTGCAGTGGATGAAAAGATAGCAGTGGAGAGAAGGGAAGAAAGTGATTTTTTGACAGACCCTTTGGGTGAAGCATTACCTAGTGCGACACATATGCTTCCTCTCAGGTGTGCCCAATATGTGACACATGAAAAGGTATGTAACCTCTACACTGCATAACTAAAATAAATGTTATTTCTCCATTGCCACTTAATATCTGTCTTTTCACAGAACCGAGACGTGGACCAGGGAAATGGTAATTGGACATCAGTGATCAAAGATGCTTTAGAGATGAGTAACGGAATGGAAATGGAACAGACTTTATCCATGGATGAACGTGGCCCCCTAATGGATTATAATCCTATATATAAAGAACCCGAAACTGAGACAAATTTTAGATTGAAAGACCACTATCAGATTGCAGGATCCAAACTAAATGAGAACATGGATGAACAAGGAGTAAAAGAAGAATCGGATTCCTTTATTTCAATGTTGTCAGACGGCATAAGTAAAAATAAAGATGTTCTGGAAATGGTAGGTGCTGATATAAAAAAAATCTTTTGAATGTAGATTTTATAAAACAGAATGTAAAATAAGCCCTCAAAGAGCAAATAATTAATTTATTGTCATATATGTCATGTGTTCTCAGGGGAAACATGAGGAGCCAAGCATATTAGATGTTGGATCATCTCTAGGAAAAGAGGAACTTGGAATTACTGGAATCAGAGAACATGAGCCAGGGTTATTACCAGGATTTGACAGGAGTTCATACTCTCCTTTTTCTTCATCAGAAAGTCTTATGAAAAGCGAACAGTTTCCAGGTATTCCTTTGGACAACCAGTCTGTTGATCACACCCTCCAGGGAACAACACAACAATGTGGGCTGTTGTGCAAAGATGTCAGTCCTAGAAAAACTGCCAGCACAAAAACTGGCTTCAAACAGGCAGAAGTAAACAATGAAACTGTTCCTGAAAGTTCTGCTGGATATGGTCTTCATCATCTTGATCTTCAAAAGGGTTGTCATCAAGCAAAGGTTACAGATGGAAAAACTTCAGTTAATTCTCAGGATCATTCCTCACAGCATAATGTGCAAGATGAGAGAGTAAAGACAAGCAATCCGCATGTCTCTGAGACTACAGTAATAAAACAAAGTGCAGCATATCTGCCCAACAGTCTATACTTTGGCAGTAAGCTAAAAAATCAAGTTTATGATCTTGTACCCACTCCAGCCTCAGTGGGCAGTCAAAACACAGCTGTGGTTGAACGTGAAAACTTAAAACTGCGGATCCCAACAGAAGAAAGGATCTCTGAGAACAATCTACCTGTGCCAGGAAAAATTGAAACTAATGATTTTCAAGAGACATCTATTAACACAAAAACTGAACTCAGTCTAAAGGTAGAAACAAAATTTGCCCCTGAAATTCAAAACTCTTCTTCAGTATCAGGGACAGTTCCAGATCTACCTGTTGTGTCCAACAGAATTCACACTGATTATAAATGCAAAGATTCTCAGTTTGAACCAGTCGAAAGTGGCAAATTAAATGAGCTTTGTTTTCAAGAGAGCAATTCAAAAAATGTGACACTGACAGTTACCTCAACTTCTGTGTTTACTCAAAGAACTACAGATGAATGTTATATTCATGTCCAAGAAAAACAAACCCCAATAAGTCTAAGTACGGATCTTCTGCCTTTTAACGAGAATGTAAAAAACTCTGAAAGAAATGAAAAGGTACTTCTCAACATTACTTCAGAAACCAGTATTCCTCCATCTACTGAGAATGTTCAGGAAGCTCCACCTTCTCCCACATCAAGGATGGACTGCTCCACTCAGCATAACCTACAGAAAGCATTGCAAAGGCATAAGAAAGCAAGAAAAAGAAAAATATCTGAGCTTGAAGCATTAAAAGGACCAATACACAAATCTAATAAAAGAGATGACTGTTCTATGTATGGATCAGAAATTTTAGACAGTGCTGTCAAACTAGACACTACAGAATGTGAGAAAGCTAATCAAAACGTTTTCTTGGCTGATCATGACAGCACTGCACCAAAAGAGAAGGACTTAATTACAAATGGTGATGTAAACCCACCTGCACCTAGGAAAAAATGTCAGATGTCACAACTTGAGCTACTGGCAGATACAGCAGAGACCTCACAAAAGCCAGATCATAGCTGCTCTGAAGCCTCACAGGAAGAAGTACCGTCAAATGCTAGGATCAACAGGAAGGCTGTTTCTAGAAAGAAACTGAAGAAAAAAACAAGGTTAAGTTTAAAGGCAAAAAACTCTGCTACCCTTGGCAATCAGTGTTCGTCTCAAAGCACTGTCTTGTCCCCGGACTGTACATTACATTTTCAGGTCAGTGACACGTCTCCAATGAAAGGAGTCAGTAATCCAGCAGTAATGGAACATGCCATCTCTAGTCTAGAGTCCATTCCAGAAAAATTACAAAAGTCCAGAAAAAAGACTACAAAGCAAACACTACAAAGCAAAGATGATCCACATAAAAATGTTCCCACAACATTTTCAGAAGTTGAGGCAGACATGGACATCAAAGGGCATCAGAAGGTGAGAAGATTTCCTTTAAAGGGTTCTAAAAGAAAAAATAAGAATGCAACTAGTCTGATGAATAGACAGCCTTCACAAGACTCTGAGGGTCAGACAGATTCTGTTTCAACCTCAGTGACTGAATCTTTAAAGATTCTAAGCCCTCAGAATAACCCAAAGAAATCAAAGCAGAAGAAAAGAGCACATATCAACAAACCAGCAAAAACACCCAACGTGTGCCCACAAGAGGATATGGAAAACACGATGACTCCCAAATCAAAAACTGTGAAAGCAAAAAGTCCTCTAAAAAAGGCAATTAGAACATATGACAGTGAAACTACCCTTTTGGACACACAGCCTTCCACAGCCACTGCTAAGCAACCAGATTCTGTTTCAAATGTAGGAAATGAAGTTGCGTCTCCTGTTATTCTCAGCACACCAAGAAAGTCACCGAAAAAGAAAGTACATGTACCTGCAGTTGACCAAACAACAGCTCAACAAAGTGTTTTGAATGCACTCTCAGAATCTGATGTTAGCATTGTGCAATCAACTACAAAAAGATTCAGAACAAGAAAAAAACTTGACAAAAAAGTTTCTCGTAACACAGTCGGTGAGAACTGTGAACCCGCTCTTTCTTCGGTTGATTCTGTGTATGCTACAGAAACTGACTATTCAGGTGTCAGCCAACAGAACACAGAAAAGACATCAAGTAAGAGGAGAAAGAAAGACATCAAGTTTATAGAAGCACAATCATCCACTATTAGCCAACAGGACGACGTCACTTTACCACCCTCAGAAGATTTTTCATCTATTGTGGTTTCAAATCCAGAAGAGGTTGTGAAAGCCAAAGGATTTTCTAGAAACAAAACAAATGACAACCACTTAAATGGTAATTTGGTTGAAGAAACATCTTTATTAGCAACTGCGACACAAGAAAGTTCTATTTTACCTACAAAGATTGAATCTTCAAGCAGTTTTAGACTAAGGAGCACACTGAAAAAGCCAAGAAAAAAGACTGTAACCAAAATCAAAAATGAGGCAGCAGAAATACTCAGTGTAAACCAGCAAGAAGATCTGGCTGCAGTACCCTCAAAATCTGGTGCAAACATAGTAGCCTCCAGTTCACAAATGAATTTAAAAGAAAAAAGAACTGTGGAAAAAGCAATTAGGCAGGAAATTAAGGATGACCATTCAGTTGCCCTTTTCAAAATGCAGGCTTCTACACTCACTCTGAAGCAAACAGAATGTTTTTCAACTTCAGTTCACAGCACAGAAAAAAAATCTAAGAAAATGTCTGACGTTAAACGTGAAGCAATATATACACCCGCAGCTGACCAAACAATGCAACAAGAAATCCATCCATTTGATTCTACATCAGCCACAGAAATGGATAATTCAGATGTTCTCAAACAAAAGAAGACAAAAGTGAAGATGAAAAAACAGCCTAAAAAGGCCACTAAATGCAAAACACACATTACCCAAGCAGTCAGTGATATTAGAGAACAGACTACTGTGCAGCAAGAAAATTCAGTTTCAAACAAAAAGACAAATTCAAGGTCAGAAGACATGACAAAGAAATGTAAGAAAAAGAGAACATCGGCACTGAAAGTCATAAATGATCAACCAGATGACGTGGTTCTGCCTCCACCAGTATCTCAGAGTAAGGATGCAACACAAGACCCTTGCATGAAGACAGACAATGTGAATGAAACAGCTGAAAGTCATGTTGAAAACCAGGTTTCCATCACTACTAAAGATGTTGCCGGCCCTCAGAGCTCACTGAAGAAGGCAAAGAAAACACAAAAGAAACAATTGCTAGAGCAAAAAGAAGAGAATGAACAAAGCAATATCCTAGATCTGCCTCACAGAGAGGACAAAATGTCAGATTTACCATCTGTTGTGAGAGGGGTAGCCTCTGAGAATTTTGAAACAGGCAGCTGTGACCAGAATTTAAAGGTTGCCAAGAAGAAATCCAAAAAATCCATGGAAATTGCAGAAGCACATGGATTTACTAGTGTTTCTTTGTCTCAAGAGAAAAATACTGGATCAGATGAGGCAGGTGTCATGGTCGCTTTTACACAGGTTGCAGATTTATGTAAACTGTCTGATAGTCAGACCGTAGGATCACAGCAGCCTGAAAAAGATGATGCTGTGGTTGATCAAAAAGACCTCAAAGCCACAAAACCCCCTAAGAAAAGGGGTAGAAAACCTGGACGAAAGAAGAGGAAGATGGCTTGCCTGTTGACTCAAACCATTAAAGAAGAGGAACATAAAGATATATGTTACGACAACAGAATTGCCTCTGATTTTCAAAACAACACAGAAATTCAAATTTCTGAAATTTCACAGAGGATAACAGATATTCCAGAAGAACCAGTACTGAAATCAAGAAAATCACCTAGGACACAAAAAATAAACTCAGGTCCAGTTGTTGAGAATTTGTTAACACAGGGCAAGAGTACAGTCTCTTTAGACATCACTGGGTGTCACACAACACTTGGAGAGACTCTTTCAAGTTCCACGCAAACTGCTGATTGTGAAGACAAATACACTGTTGAGAAAAAGCCACCAAGACGGGGAAGACCCCCTTCAAAGAGAAGTAAGAAACAGAAATTATTTGTAGCACATTTAGATGATAACACCTCCCCATCTGTCCAGATTTCAGATCTCTCTCCATGTCAAGACAGCACAGAAAATACTGTCAAAGCAGCTGCAAGTCCAATAAAGCAAAAAGATATGGATAAAAATGTAATCGTTACCAAACAATTGGGGACTGATCCCTCGGAATCCCTTCAGAGTGCTAATGATCTCTTGTTACACAGCATCGCTACATCTGGGCGTAAAAAAGGGAAGAACCTTAAAAGACCAGTAAGAGACCCGAAGTTAACAAGCTTGAGAGTATCCAGCAGAACATCTGTAACATCAGTCAAAGGTTTTCAAAAAGCAGACATAACTTCCCTCCCAGAAAACTCCACAAATGTGTTTAATGAGGTAGGGAAAACATCTTTGCCTATGTCTGGGACAGTGAAGAAACAGAAACTCTGTGAAAAAACTGCTGTACAAGATGGCAATATGTTGGCAGATATAAAGACAGAGAATAAGGCAACAAGTAAAGTACTGAGAGGAAGAAAACGTGGTCGGAAGAGACGAAAAATTAAAGATGGACAGCTTCAAAGATTAAAAACACAAGATTGTTTTGAACCAGCCAAAGGTTTACTGACAAAGTTCAGTATGACCAGTAAATGTCCCACTGAGGACCAAAATAATATAGTCACACCAGAGAAAAATGATATTGAGAAAACCAAGTCAGACAATGTTGAAATGATCTCACCAATAACTGCAGGGGCCTGCAGGATAACACCAAAAACAGACATCCTATGTAGTTCTCCCAGTGACCTGTCCTCCAATTTAATGAAAGAAGTCAAGAAGTGCAAAGTGGAAGAACACAGTGCTGAGCCGAACAGAAAGGATTCATTTGAGGTTTCTGTGCAATCCTGTACTGATAATACAGGAGTCTCAAGAGGAATTTGTAATTTAATTTCTAGTAATGTGGTCAAGGAAGAGTCAGAACAAATCTCTCTGGATACAAAAATCAAACCCAACATTGAACTGAAATGTACTCAGGAAGCAGATGGACTAAGCATGGAAACGTCAGGGAAAAAAGTACTTGATAACCCACCAGAGCCAGAAAATGCACTCCAGCCTTCTACAGAATGGAAGGAGGATAGTTTCACACAGGATAGTGAAGACTGTGTTGTAATGCCAAACAAAGTGACTAATAACAGGACAATAAGATCCAAGCCTAAAGAAATAGTGAAGAAACCTCTCACCTGCAAATACTGTGGAGTTTCCTTTCGGCACATTACAGCATATACCATTCATCAACGTGTTCATACAGGGGACAAACCCTACAAATGCAAGATCTGTGGAAAAACCTTTTCTCAGCTGTCTAAACTAAAGTCCCACCATAACGTACATAAACAGGATACCTCTTTTCCTTGTCCTTGCTGTAGCCGAAGGTTTTTGCAGAAAGATGATTTGCTATGTCATTTTAAAGTTCACCTGCAGGAATCAAAAGCAAACAGTGAACCACAGAAACACATAAAGAGCAAGAAAAATACTTCATCAAATGTGTCTTCGGAGACCCCAGACAATTATGGGTGCCTTATTCGCAAGAAAAACTTTGTAAAAGGCGTCAAATTGCAGGATCACATGCAAGTGCATGAAGTGGAGAAGCCCTTGACTTGTAAAGACTGTGGGAAGACATTTTGGAAACAGTCAAGCCTCATAACTCATGAAAAAACCCACTGGCCTGTTAAACCATATGCTTGCTCAATTTGTGGGAAAGGCTTTAACCAACTAAAAGCCCTAAAAAAGCATTCTCAAGACCATGCTGGTGAGACACCTTTCTCCTGCTTTCACTGCGGTCATGGATTCAGTGCCCTGTCTGCACTTAGGATGCACCAAGCATCCAAAACATGCATCGCAAGGAGAAATGATGAGGCGAGCAGTAACATTGAGGGCTTCATTGTAAGTCAAGGAGTTGATGGTCAAGTGAACACACCAGTATTCTTCAAGTGTCAAATATGCAAACAGCTTTTCAGGAAATGGTGCCAATATACTATTCACCTTCAAACACACACCAGCTCTCCCCCATATATTTGTTTTTCTTGTGGACAGTGTTATGAGAAGGATTCAGAGATGAATGTGCACTGTGAGGTTTGTTGCCAGTCAAGTGGGGAGGAGAAGATTTGTGGTGCATCACTCTCCGAAATCTTGCAAAGCGTTACCCAAATCTACCCTCTAAAGTGTACCTCATCTCAGAGTCTACCAAGTACAGGATTTCAGCTGAATTCCCAAACACCAACCAGCTCAGAACAGCTCCCGCAGCTGCCTCGATTGATGGATGTGGAACCTACACAAACAAGAGATACAGATCTTTCAAAACTTCCTAAAACATATTCTGCTCATTCACCCATCAAGCTCCCAAATGCCCAATCACCCGCTCGTTCTGATGTTAACTGTACTTCCCCTAGTAGCTCTCTAGAATGCATTGAAATCACTCGGAGTATTTGGAAATTTAAGTGTTCACGTTGTGGTCAGCGATTCGAGAGGTACAGGGATTTGAGTGCTCATCTGCAAACGCATGCTCCTGGTTTCAGATATACTTGTGCACATTGTGGACAGTTCTTTGAAAGGTGGAGTAAACTATGGCTACATCAGCAGCGTCATCGCCTAAAAAGCCGTTGTTACTCCTGTACGCAGTGCAATCTGCAGTTTCGTTTCTTTAGCTCTTTTAGAGAGCATATGATTGACCATGCTGGGCAGAGACCATATGCTTGTCCGCTCTGTCCCAAAACCTTCATTCAGGAGGCAAGCTTACATGCTCACCAATGTGAGTCTCATAAACTTTGTAAAAGTCTGAAATGTGATGTCTGTTCTAAGACTTTCAGTAGTTTAACAAACCTAATCAAGCACAGTCTTCTGCACAATGGTTCTACCTCTCATATTTGTCTCCTTTGCAATCTATCATTCACAAATACAAGAGTCTTAAAGGAACACTTGAAAACGCACACCACACACCATGGACCGGCCCTCCCTGATATTCCATCAAAGCCGCTTGATTTTCCTCACAAATGCAAAAGGTGTAAAGCGAGCTTTTCAACTGGAGATTTGCTCTACGCTCATCAGATACGCCATTCTCGAGATGCAAAGACTCACATCCATCCAGCAGTATTACCTACCTCAAAACTGTCCAGTTCTTGTTGTAATGACACACCATCTACCCCACCTTCCACTCACAGGAATCATATATCAAACCTCAAACTTGATGGCATACCCAATGATGACAGCCTGTATGTTTATTCCCACCCTGACAAGCTCTACATGTCCCCTAGTCACAGAATGCAGCGTCCTATCATTAATTTGGACCCTGATGAACCAGAGGAGGTCTCAGACTCTCAGAATCCTGGTCCTGAACTTCCAAATAATGAAATCACTTCTCAATCTGACAGCACACACCTACCTCAGGCCACATCAGATCAGGAAACCACCAACCTAAATTCAAGTGAAAGCATAAAGATGATGGCAAATGGTCAACATAATTACAGCCTCAACTGTCAGAGAAGCCCTACATTTGTGGAGACAAGTGTTGACATGGAAGCAGAACATCCTACTCAAGAAGAAGAGTCAGAGGAGAGTTTTGAATGTGCAGACTGTACTGAAAAACTAACCAGCGTGTTGGGCCTTTATGAACATTACATACTTCATGCAATGGGAGATGCATATGTACAAGTACACTGATCATTGATAATGTTAGGAGGTAGAGATTTTGCCACAGATATTATGCTTTAAAATGAATGTTTTGAAACAAATGTTGATGACACTATGTTTTACAGTTCCAATGTTAAAGCAAATATTGGCAGAAATACAGGCTGTAATACAGGCTAAATAATTTAGCTTTTACAGGCTAAAGGCTGAAATACAGGCTGTAACTTTTTTTACATCTTGAACAGTGTGAAAAAGTAGCATTACGACTCTTCATTCTAACATGCTTTTTCAACCCTCAGGTTCATTCAGTTTATAAGTTGTTGCCCACTAGCCACTCTTAGATACTGTATTACTGGGGTCATGTCACTATGCCTTATCACAGTTATCTCTGCACTGCCATTTATCATCTTCTTTTGTGCCTTCAGTAACAGTTTTGGTTCTGTAAAAGATCTGTAAATAGATAGACATAATCCTGTATAAATCCACAACCTCCTAATCCTTCCTCTGTAAAAATCTCATGGTTACATTTTCAACACCTTTTAAAATTCAATTTTGTAATACTGAGAGGTGGTTCAATGTAGATTAACCTTGACCGTTCATATATGAATGTCTGGCTGGGACAAATATATACTGTTTACTGTAAAAATATGTAGATCTTGAGAACATTAGAATATTTCTGGAAAATAATGGCTTTGAAAAGATCCAAAAGATTCTATGCTTTTAAGTGTATTCATTTTTTTAATAAAACATACTACTTGTCATGTATAATTTTTATTTATATTATCGAAAATTCTACTGAAAAACCAAAGTAAAATGTGACCCTGGACCACAAAACCAGTCTTAAGTCGCTGGGGCATATTTGTAGCAATATCCAAAAATACACTGAATGGGTCAAAATTATACATTTTTCTTTTATGCCAAAAATCATTAGGATATTAAGTAGAGATCATGTTCCATGAAGATATTTTGTAAATTTCCTACCGTAAATATATTAAAACTTAATTTTTCATTAGTAATATGCATTGCTAAGAACTTCATTTGGACAACTTTAAAGGCAATTTTCTCAATATTTTGATTTTTTGCACCCTCAGATTCCAGATTTTCAAATAGTTGCATCTCGGCCAAATATTGTCCTATCGTAACAAACCATACATCAGTGGAAAGCTTATTTATTCAGCTTTCAGATGATGTATAAATCTCAATTTTGAAAAATTTACCCTTATGACTTGCTTTTGTAGTCCATGGTCACAAATGTGTTTCTAAGCAAAATAACAAACTGTAAGGCTTGTGACCAGATGTCGTGTTTTAATGGCAATAGAAAAAGGAGAAACCATTCAGATTACATGTTTCGCATGGTTTTATCAAATATTCAATCAATTGTGCACAGAGCAGAAGGGGAAAAAGATTATTAGCAAGCTATGTGTGAATTTTTGAGGTACCACACAACATTGCAGTAATCTGGTGGTGAAAGTCTTAGCAACTCCATATGCATCTAAAACTGCTTTTATAAGGACTTCTGATGGCCACTTCTTGAAAAAACCCATTTTACATGTCAAATGGATTGTACATCAATCACAATCAGTCACAGAACACTTGAATTTATTTCTTCTTCTCATCATCTTTTTTCCCCTCTTGTTTGTTACCACTCTGAGAGGCTAGGGAGCCCATGGCATTACGGATGGCCTCATTGCTGGGATCAACACCAGGTAGATTCTCCAGGACACTTTGGAGGAATTCTGGGTCCTGCATTACATCATAATCATCTTCCTCCTGTAGAATCAGTTAAAAAGCCCAAGAGAAAAGACAAGTCAGCAGGGAATATAAAGGAACAGTGTTCTGTCACAAGGAAAAGACATGGGTACCGTAAATATGAACAAAAACTGCTCAGCAATTTGACACTATAAAATACAAGCAAATTTGAAATTTGATTTCTCAGTATCCTGAGACTGTGATGAGGCCAGCAGACAATATTTTTTATTACCTTAGATTCTGCAGTGTCCATTGGAGCTCCCGTATCCATTGATTCTCCGAATTCTGACATGAGAGGGATAATGGATAATTACATATTATGTCAAGCACAGAGCATAATCTAAGAATAAGAAGGTACAAGGAGGAGGCACAAACCTCCACCTGCCAGGGACATCTGCATAGCATAGGCTATCTGCTCTTCTTCTGTCATGCTGCTGAAGTCTGGCAGTGCTGCCACACCGCTCTCAGGCTGAGAGGCAGACATCTTCAGAAGAGCTTCTTCTGATTCTGAAGGGGAGAACAAAAGTGGCACAGAAAATCAGGACTTGGTCTTGCAATGGGAATCAACTAAATGTTAAATAATCAAAGTATGGAGGTGAATATCTGTTTAATAATAAAAAGCAAACATCAATTTCATTACAGTCATGAACAGGCTACACAAATAAAATTAATACATGAAAAGGTCATTCAGAATTAGGACCATGTTAAAGTCACCATGAAAGGCTATAAAAATGTGAAAAATGCTTTATGCTGCCGGATCGTGTAGTACCAGCATCTACCAGCAGGGTCATACTAACCAGCAAGACTAATATGCAATCCTTAAAATTTTGGTAAATTTTGAAACCTGCAATCTACCCAGTACTAGCCCAGAGCCACTATGCTTATCATCCTTCACTATTTCAAACATTTATGCAGATCCTTACCATCAGCGGTTGAGGTGGGAATGCCAGCCTCAGCTGCTGACTGGGCGGCCACCCTTCGAGCCTCCTCTTCCTGCCTCTGCCTTTGTTCCTCCATAGATACACGCAGAGCCTGTGGATCAAGAGCAACTTAAATAAATATATCCCCTTTCAATTTCATTAGAATAGGTCAAGTGAGATTGAAGTAAAAATACAAAAAAAAAAAGTTTCTGATTTAATTAAGTTGCTGGTAAACAAACAATTTTAAAGCATCACAGAGCTTAAGTGCACACACATTTTTAAGGAATCAACCTATAAATACTTTACGCATGATGATTCTGCATATTTAACATGTGTATAAGTAATTTCACCTTTAAATAAGCAATACATTTCACCTGTTAAGGTTATGGACTCATTCTTCAGTGCAGTTATACAAAAGAAGAATTTGTATCTTACCAGAGCCAGTTCTGGGTCCGCACTGGGGTCCACTCCAAACTCAAAGTCACTTGCACCCAGGCCCATCATGGTACCACCCTCACCAGCCAAGATGGGAGAAGACAGAAGGGCATCAGCCAGGCTGGGCCCAGGGGGCACTGTGACCAGATGAGAACCTGTGCCCTCCTTTCCATTCAGAGTGTTCACAAATGCAGTCAGTTTCTCTGTGTTCACTTCCTGAACAGATTGATTAAAAGATAGAAAGTGAAAAATCGAAGCAAGAAAATCGGAAAGATTTTTAAGTGGTCAAAAGAAAGGTTTCATGCCAGTTACCTCTTCTCCGAAATTTATCAAATCTACATTGACCTTTTCTTTTTTCAACCGCTTTGCCAACTTTACCAGCTGGAAAAGATTTGGTGAAAAAAAAAAAAACAACTGTAAAAACTTGTATCGCCCAAAATATCACAATTGACTAACAATGAAAGATGAAAAGCATTTGTCATTCATGAACAATGAAAAGCAACAACAAATAAACATACATCTTTTTCATTGTCCTCTACTGGGCTGCCCACAAAAGCAACAATCCTCATCTTGTGGTTCTTGCCTTGTCTATGCTTTAGTGCCAACTAGATGCAGACACACACAAATGTAAATGTTAACAGATTAAAATACTACTTTCACTTTTTTTTAAAGGACATTCCTCAAAGCATGTTATGAACTTCTTTCCTCAATGGAACACAAAAGGAACTCAATCTTTGCGTGAACTATCCCTTTAGCCATCAATGAATGTACTTACATGTGCCACTCGTATGCTAGTGCAGAAGGAGATTTTTCCCAGCGGCTGAACCGCATGGAGCTTTGAGAGAATGCGGCCTGTGTCTGCTGTTAAAGTGGTGAGGACCTCACAATTACTGCACCAAACCAAAAGATGTGTTATTACATGCAAACAACACCATTATCCGATAAATCATACATGTATGAAGTAAAATACAACAACGACATACATACTTTGCCATTGTGATTAGACCCACATTGTTCTCTGGGTTACTACGGGTCTTTGAGTGGCAGACAATGCTGACAGCATCCTGCTGTGCCTGTAATCTGGTGGGCAGGAAATCTCCATTCCTCATGTATTCACTGTTGTCCACGCTGTTAAGACATGAAGACAATCAGCATGTTTCCATCCATTGTATACAAGTGCAAGAGAATAAACTGAATACTGACATTTGCAAGAGATACAAAAAAATCCTGGTGGTCCTAATTTTATTTACATAACAGCCAAAGTAAACTGGATCCCAGTATTGGAAAACTGCTTTAGAGAAATGTCAGTGAATCAAAACCAAGTGAGCTGCCTATCTAGACATCTTTTGAGGGCGTTATACTAACAATTCTGCTCACTAATGTCTGAGGTGCAGTCAGTATCGCTTCATGACAGCTCTAGAAGACTAAATAAGACGCTATCAGACTGAGATCACTAATAAGTGACGACTGTTTATGGGTCATAAATCTGTTTTTGTGTTAGTGGTCCGTTTCTTTATTGCAGAGTTACGACTGAATAATGACTCAGGAGAATGTCATTCTAATCAGAAACCGACTATTGAATTCCCTTTCTTGTTCTCGTTTAAGGGCTCAAAAGTGTGACAGAACAAAAAAAAACCTATGTATTTACAGTAATTCTGAGGAGTTTTAACTATGTAAAAAGCGCAACTATATCTAAAACAACGCGTTTGTTTATTTCTTACCAGACCATAGTACTTTCGAGCACCATCTTGGAAATCCTCTAGTCCGTTTCCCAAAGTCACGGCGTCGCCGATTGGCTTACAGATGTAGGACACTGACGCGTTTGTAACAGCAAAGCTGATTGGCTGACAGTTCCGTCGCTACTTCTGTTACAGGACGCGGACGCGGTGTAGAAATGTATTTGTCGCGCCCACACGTGGTTGGAGTTCGCGTTGCTGAGGACGTCGTTAAATTGAAGGGATAGTTCACGCCAAAATTTCCTTACCCCAATGTTGTTCCAAACTTTACGCGAAACACAACTGGATATTTTAGGGGTAAAGCAAAACCTCAGTCACTATTCACATTTATCGTTATTCTACACATAAGTAAATATATTACTTTTGACTAACATCTCATTTGTTTTTCACAGAAAAAATAACCATACAGGTTTGAAACAATTTTAAGTTCAGATGTAAAACACAAAACACTTTGCCTTTAACAGGCTTTAAATGGTCATGAAACCCCAGACTACTTTTTCTGAGATTTTAGCAGAGGTGTTTGTGTTGCACATCATAGAAGACAATGTTAGCATCCGATAATTTTAAC
>JAFVLL020013496.1:0-19480 GCA_021397915.2 Tor tambroides | reverse complement strand
TGTTTCCAACATTCATAATAAATCAGCATATTAGAATGATTTTTGAAGGATCATGTGACACTGAAAACTGGAGTAATGATGCTGAAAATACAGATTTGCATCAGAAAACCATTATTTTAAATTGTAATAACATTTCACAATATTGCTTTTTTTCTGTATTTTCTGAATCATATAAATGAAGCCTTGATGAGCATAAGAGACTTCTTTCAAAAAACATTGAAAATCTTACTGAACCCAAACTTTTGAATGGAAGTGTATAATATTTGAAATTATGTGATTCATCTAAGAGTTTGATATAACTTTGTAGCGCAGTAAAAAGTTTGTTATGAAACTCTTTATTGAACGTCCTTTGAAATGCCTACGGAGAAAATTAATGGGACAAAAACTGGAAGCAAGGCCACTGAAATGTAGGTGATCACTGTGTTGTTTTATTGCCACTGATGAATTAGCTCGCAGGAGTGACTTGAGAGTGTCTGCATCATCCTACTCACAGCTCTGGTCCATGTGGAGAGCGGACTCATACTCAACCGTCCTTGGTTGCATTCCAAGATCTGAGACACCATTCAGACAGTTCAGAGGGCACATGTGGACTCATAATACCAGAGCGGCTCTTTAAGGTCTTTTGTTAGGAGTTATGAAGTATATTTGCAGCCGTGAAAGAGACTGCTGACAGGAAAAGTGCTTGCAATCTTTTCTATTGATTAGTTTGGACTACATTACAAAACTATTTTTCAAAGAAACCATGTCGCTTCTAAATTTAGACATGCACAACGTTATTGTATAGAACATCAATTGTGATTCACAAATAAAAGCAACACTCAGTTGAATGAAGTACCGATCTCCATGGAAACTAATGTGGAAGAGAGTTGGCAAAACCTCTCCCCGGTGCAGTTTGGACTCATAGCAACAGGCAGGCCTTAAACGACTCATTTACAGTAGGGCACATTCACAGTAATGTCGTTTTAAAGAGGAACCGCTGCGCAGTGCTAGAAGCTAATGAGGCGTCATCTGTACACATTTACTCAGAACCCTCCTCCTCAAAATACCCAGGAGCTTTTTTTCCCCTAGTTCCTGCTTGCTGCAAATTAAATTGAGCTTCATTTGTCTGCACCGAATTTTACTTTCTTTTAGACAAGCTCGATATTTTAAAGTATTAGTTTATCCAAAAAACCCCAAAAGTTTATCCCTCATGTTGTTACGAACCTGTATGACTTTACTTTCTGCCATGGACCACATGTGAAACATGCTTATCGCTCTTTTCCAGAAAAGTCAATCATACGAGGCAGGAACATCCTTTTCATATTCCTTTCGTACGTGTCATCTGTAATAAAAGTTATATTTGTACCGAATCATCTATTTTGAAGGAGGACTGAAAGATTTGTGACTCACCGCGATACACTCTTCAACTGTGACACCGGAAAATGATTTACGTGAAGTCATCAGATAATGTCTTAAGCATTGTGAAACATCTGGATGTGCTTTTTTTTGTTTTTCCATTTACTGAAGAATTCGAAACAGCATCAGAAGAGTAGCTTCATCTTGGTTGTTGAAGATGATGAGTAAACTTGTCTCAAAGTCCAGATGCTCCTGAAAATAAATGTACAAGACACTCTAGTGGGACTTATTTAAAACCACAAATAGCCTAAAGCACCTAATGTACCTTTCAAGAACTGAAATTAAAAAAAAAAAAAATTGGCCCTGGTGGTGGTTTGACCACCAGGGCCATATTGCTATTGCAAAACGGGTTGTTCCTTCTCTACAATCTGATTGGATGAACTAAATCTGAAGTTGTTTTCAGATACAGACCTAACATAACATATATAGATATACAGACTAACATCTCTATGTGACTGTATCTCTAATTCTATATTAAGGCACCACAGTGCTTGTCAACCATTAAACACCATCAACTTGAACCAAAAATCTATATTACTTGGCAGAAATTTTATTATGAAAAAGTATTATTACTACTATTATCATGTTGTTGCTGTTGTTGTGGTCATTATTATTATTATTATTGGGATAATACACACACAAATGAAAATTGTCACATTTATACAACCTCATGTTGTTGCAGACCTATAAGACTTGAGTTCATCTTTAAAATACACTTAAAAATAATTGGAATAAAATCTAAGAGGTTTCTGTCTTTTCAGAAGTCTTGGATTACATACAGATTCATACATATTAATTTGACGATGCCTTTTTTGGATCTTTAAAATTTTGAAATCTTTCAGGTTTCATTAAAAATATCTTAATTTTTGTTTTCGACTATTAACCAAAGTCTTGTGGTTGTGGAATGACGTGGGGGCGAGTAAACTGTAAATGAATTTTCATTTTGGGGTGAACCTTAAACAAACAAGTAAAATACTGATTATTACTTAAAAGAAATAGTTTATGCTGAGATAATATGCATAGGTTAACTATCCAAAAAAGCTCCTGAAATATTCATGTTTTTAGTAAATATGGTCAATTTAGTAAACATGGACAATTTTCATTTCATTTTGATTTTGAAGCATATATGCAGCTACGTTGATAATTTAGAAAGAAAAAAAAACTGATGTGCATCAAACCCCCACTCTCTTTTTTTTCCACGCCTGTAGAAACCATTTAACATCTTGGGAATTGAACCATGATACCTCGTGCTGAAATCTGAGTCTACAGCAGTGATATCTGAACAGCCAGAGGTATCTGGGGACTGTCCATCTCTTCTTTTGGCTTTGTTCTCCTCTACCTTTTTTAATTGGACAGCTGCTATGCATCCCACGCTGCATCTCGCATACATACCTGTTTGACTCGTCTACACTCGAGGCTTGTTTAAGGTGACGAATACAGGCAGTATTTATTGGTCTCGGAGGAGAGAAAATAAAGGTCAGACAAGACAGAGATATTTTAATTGCAGTGTCAGGACTGCAAGTCAGTAGACAGTACAGCAGAGGGCAAGATGTTGTGATGTACTCTTTCTTTCTTGTTCTTGTCCTCCCTCTCTCTCGCTCGCTCTCGATCTCCCACCCTCCCGTTTGTGCCCCTGGATGATTTGATATCTTGTCAAGGTCCCCTCTCTTCATTACGCCAGTGTTGCATTTCTCCAGGAGAGACTCTGCTCAGCTCTAAAAGTCAATAGCACAAGCTTCCTCTGCAGCCATACTGTCCTTGCACAGAAGAGAGTGAAGCCTCTTCTCAGGAGATCAATTGGAGGAGAATCAAAACTGTCTTCAAAGTTTCCTTTTCCTTGACTGTGAAATTCCACGTGGCTCCAACAACGTTCCATCATTTCACGGTGAATCTATGTCCAAACAAGGACAAATACACCCCAAAGGAGGCTAACATTGAAATGACATCAGTCAGCTTCTTCTTTCTCTTCGAAGATTGTGTGACCCTACTCTTGACCTCTTTAAAGTCAAGGCCACCCACACGGACAGGAAAAGACTGCATGAACCTCTAATAAAGTGACCGATCATAGCTCATATCATCATGTGACCTTGAGGGAGAGAAAATCTTAAAGTGGAATTTACAGGTGTGCTTATTATCATTTATCATTTAGTATTAATTACACTGCACAAATATACATAATGTTCAAAAATTTGAGGTTATATTGTAGCATTAATAATATAAGTAATGTTATGAAATAATGTGTACTGTGTATTATTACAATTTTCTACTTTTTTCTGTTTTTCATTTTTTAATATGCTGATTTGATGCCGCTATGAAACCTTGCTTATTATATTTCTTATTATGCAGAAAACAGTTGTGCTGCCTAATTTTGTGGAAACCATCCTTTTTTCAAGATTCTCTGATAAATAGAAAGCAATCAGTATTTTTTTTTTAAATGGAAATATTTCCTAGCATTTTCTAGCGAAAATGTTTTTACTGTCACTTTATTGATCCAATTAATGCACTCTTTCTCAATAAAATTATTAGTTATAAAAATCTTACTGGCCACATTTTTGTACAGTACACAGTATTAAACTTTTTTTAAAAAAATAAACAAATAAAGATTATTGAAGTATGATTTAAAAGAAAGTAGTATTTCAGTCTTTCTATATTAAATTAAATGTATAAATCCATGCCAATTACTTGCCAATTCTTTGTGGAATTTGCGAGTGTATTTGGTGTAATTGGAGAAAAAAAAACACTTTGCCTATATATTAATCTTAATATAATAATAAAATCTGTTTCACTATTAAGTACATCATATTTTGAAGGATTGTTAATGGCATTTATTTTTTTTATTTTTTTATTTATTTTTTTTTATGAATGTTTACTTGATACTGTCTCAAACCAAACTCTTGCTATCTTTCAAAATTCAAAAGCATAAACCTTGCAACCTTCAACGACTAGTTCTTCTTCAGAAACACTCACTGTAGGAGCCTGGAAACTTCAATTCATCCTCCCAACAACTGATTAAAACCTATATGCCATCCAATCAGGTTTGAACTGACAATTTCAGCCAATTTCGTGAGAGTCAGTGAACAATATGTACAATATGTGACTATTATAACCCTAGCTTAGTGTTTTTCAAAGAACAAAATCGATTCTTCTCTCACAAAGATGTTTCGTGTAATTGGATTGATGTTAATGACTGTATTAAACAGCCTTACTGTGAAATTGCAGAACGATAATTTGTAGAAAGACACTCGCTAAATAAGCAATGGAGCTGTGTTAGGCTATCATCCATCAATGCTCCTTCAGTAGGAATGAGTGAATGGTCCTTTATAAAATTTCACTGAAATGCTGGAAATTCAAAGAGCGTCATTTCAAAACTGGAACACGAGTGCTTGGCAGTTGCTTCAATATACTTTGAATATGAATGTGAATATCTAAACTTAATGGCTGATATATTACACTGCATAAAAGTCTTCCGAGCGAGTTTCTCTCCCTGTAGCTTTATAGGTGAATGATAATTCATCTGTTCTGGCAGGTACAGTGGTGGCATCCTCCGGGAACCCAAAATAGATGCCAGATAAAGAATTACTGTTCGATGCATATCTCCCTAATTGGTGTCTAATTTGGCGTGGTGGTGTCAGGTTTCCAGAAGGACAGAATGCCACTTAGGAGGAGGTAAATTTGAGAAAGCAGATGGTCCTCTCCAGAGGCCTGACAGCACTCACAAGCTGGGCATGCCATGTGTTTCTATGAGTGTGTGTGGACATGCGTATGACTGCTCTGCTGCTTTCTCTCAACCTGACCTTGGAGGTGATCCTTTTTGCTTCCTAGAAATGTCACAGTGCTCATCTCAATGCATTTATGAAAGATCTTTTCAATGCATTTACTCTATAGAATCAAGAACTGCCTCTTATTTGAAACCAGATCTATTTTTTTTTTTTTTTTTTTTTTGTTCTAAAACGCCGTGAACATCTTTCAGTTTTTAAATGGTTTTTGAAGGTACGGGGAAAAATATGTTATAAATGGGTTTGTATAGAGTCTGAATAGGATAAGAGGGGGAAAAAATGCACAAACAGTGATTATACAACATCTTTCTACTGCATTGTGCTGTCAAGTTGCAACAACAAATATACAGCGCAGCAGGAAAGTCTGATTCATAAATAAATGACTCCTATTAGCTGGTTCTTTATAATACATTTCTTGAAACAACTGACAAATCAGTCAGTTTTGAATCGTTCTAATGACTCACTGAATTAAAGGGTAAAAATTGTTTATATATTCCTTTATAAACACCAAGGCTAAATTAATTTGATCAAAAATACAGTGAAAAACTGTAATACTGTAAAATACTATAATTAAAAATATCTGTTCTCTATTTGAACATATCTTAAAATGTAATTTATTCCTGTGATGCAAAGCTGAATTTTCTGCATTATTACTCATCTTCAGTGTCTCATGATCCTTCAGAAATCTTAACAGTACATGTTGGAAATATGGTAACAGACATGACACTTTTTTTTTCTCATAAACAGAAATAAATATAAAGCTCCAGACATGTTTAGAGTTACGATGTTCTGGTTATGTAGTAGAAGGCAATGCATTATTTCAGGTGTTAATTAATAAACATTATAAAACGGTTAGTTCCATTCCTCGATTCTGATTGGTCAGCAGCTGTGTTTTATTCACGATACAGCACGGCTATGACCGCTTCACCCAACCGTTCTGTGTATCACTGAGCAACACCCTTAGCAACATAAACAATCAATAATATAGCATCAAAAAAATCGGAATTAACTGTTTGTTATTTATTTAATGAAGTACGAGTGACCCCTGCTGCTGTTATGTTGCATCTTTCATCTTTAATTTTGAGACGACGCCCTTCCCCAGTCTAATAAACGCTTCTCACGAATTTGTTGATGTGTGTGCGCATCTGTGTGGAAGCCTACAGTTTCCGAAGTGAGGAGGGAATATTACTGAATTTATTAGTTTTCTGTTTCAGGTATGATTCTGTATGTCCATCAGTTTACATGGTAATGACGCTTGTAAACTCGCGCTGTGCCGCGAATCGGTCTGTTTTAAAACTAAAAGACGGAAAACAGACATTTCTCATGCTGAGAGATAAGCAGATGTATGTGTGTGAGAAAATATCATATTGGTGTTAATACAATAAATGACACAGCGGATGATAAGAGTTCTTATTCTCTGTTTTTATTTAAGAACCATTAGATGAGGCATGTTCGGAACATTCTCTTGCTCATACTGTTGCTGTCAGGAGCTATTTTTTAGTGGAAGGACAGCATTTAACGAACTTGCTTCAAAAAAGTAAAATTTCAATACATACATTTTGGGTTTTAATATTTTTATTGTGTGGTAACCGTTTTATAAAAGCAATAAGGTACTCGAGGCCGTGCTGTATCGTGAATAAATCACGGATACAGCACGGCCTCTCCTACCTTATTGCTTAAATAAAAAATAAAAATAAATAAATGAACTGTAAATAAACTGTAGAAATAAATAAATAAAACATAAAAAATGTTCTGTGTCCGTAAAATATAAATTACATTGTCGAAGTAATGGCAGTATTTTGTTTATTATTATTTCTTTAAACATTGTATTGTTGTAAAATAAATTCTATAAAAAAGACACATGAAAGAAATCACTCTAATATGCTGACTTGCTGCTCAAGAAACATTTCTTATTATTTCCAATGCTGAAAATAGGTTTGCTGCTTCATTTTTTTTTTTTTTTTTTTTTTTTTTTTGTGGAAACCATGATAGGTTTTTCAGGGTTCTTTGATGAAAATAAAGTTCAAAATAATATCATAGAAATTGTCTCCAGGTTACGCATGTAACCATGGTTCCCCGCTATGGGAACGCTTTCACCGTGACCACGCTCTGAATCACATGTGTAATCAGTCCAATGGATGGCCAAGACGTCACGGGTGGGGTGACATAGCGACCAGGAAGCTTAAAAGCATGGGCGGTGGAACCGGCATCAGCTTCTAGAAATGAAGCAAGCGCTCGCAGGATGCCGGAAATATGGCACTGAGACGCAGCGTCTCATTCCCTCGGGGAACCATGGTTACATGCGTAACCTGGAGACGTTCCCCTTCAGGAACTTGAGTTGCTTCGAAACGCTATGGGAACAAGTATGCCCACGCCACCAGACTTACAAATCCCTGCCTAGTGTGGAAGAGCGCAACTAGGGTGAGAGAAAAGAAGATCCTGGAGTGATCGCATATCGAGGCCATAGAACCTGACGAACGTTAGGGGCGTGGACCATCCCGCAGCGTTGCAGATGTCCTGCATAGAGACACCTGCCAGAAAGGCCTTGGAGGCCGCCACACTTATAGTAGAGTGAGCCTTGACCCCCAAAGGCGAGGGGAGATCAGAGGATTCATAAGCAGAACAAATGGCATCTACTATCCACCGGCTAAGGGTCTGTCTTGTAGCAGGAAGACCTCTCTTAGGGGGACCATAGCACACTAGCAGTTCTCCACAGGGCAGTTCTGTGGACGTATGTGCCCAGTGTTCACAATGTGCAGGACCCATTGAGACACATTTGGCAGAAGTTTCCACGCTACCAAATAGTCTACTAAGGGAATCAGTCTCTCGAGACTGACCTCTGGTGTACTTAGAGCTGCTAGCTCGGTGCCCTGAAGTGGAGGACCAGCAGGAGACAGCTGATCTAGCTGCTCTAGAGACCTCTGAAGAGGTGGCGAGCCTGTCAGTTCTGCTATGTTTCCAGGCGGAAGAGACTGAGAGAAGCACTCGCTGGAGACCGCTGCGCCCTGAAGCACCAACGGTTTCAGGGTTGGCAGACCGATCTCCTGAGGGCACTGAGGAGAGACGGGCACCGTATAATGAGGTGTACACCGCTCTTCCCCAGTAGGGGCTGCCCTCAATAGTCCTAGTCCTAGAGAGCGGTGAGGGAGGAACCACTGGAATGCCACCGCCTGTTTACAAGCCTCCTGGTACCTGCCGACAACGGAGTTGATGGCATCACCGAACAGGCCAGAAGACGCAAGCGGGGAGTCCATGAGGAAGACCCTGCCATTTTCTTTCATATCGGACTGGGTCAACCAGAGATGTCTCTCCCCCGCCACCAATACTGCCATAGACCTGCCGATGGCATGGGCGGTCTTTTTGGTGGCACGGAGAGACAAATCAGCAGTTCTCCTTAACTCAGTTAAGGACTTAACCTCCTCGCCTTCGTCCAGCCCTTTCAGCAGGTCGGCTTTGTATGCCTGTAACACCGCCATGGTGTGCAGACACGCACCAGCCTGACCTGCTGCTGTGTACCCCTTGCCCACCAAGCTAGATGTAGTGTGCAGAGGCTTGGAGGGCAATGCCGGAGCCTTCAGAGATGATGCCGCGCCGGGAGACAGATAGCTCACAAGCGTCTGTTCTACCCGGGGCATCGTTCTGTAGCCGTGATCATTCAGCCCCGCCACGTTGGCATAGTGACTGGAGGCAGGGCTGTAGATATGGGCTGAGAATGCTTGAGCCCACAGCCTCGACACCTCGGTGTGGAGGTCGGGGAAAAAAGGCAGGCTCCGGCGTGGAGGTGCCGGCTTGCTCTGCAGAAAGCATTCATCTAATTTGCTTTTCTGCGGCTCTGCCTTTTTCTCGGTGGGCCACTCAATATTCAACTCACGCCACAGCGTGAGTAACCACCTCCAACAGCTCCTCACACTGGGGTGATTGAGGGGGCAAATCCTCATCGAAGCCCTCCACATAAACCTCCTTGGAGGAAGACAGGCAGAGCGTCGAGCCCTCTCCCGAGGGGGAAGAAACCGCAGAGCGGGCTTCCAATCCCAGAGAGCGGGCACTGGATCTGGTGGGTGAGGAAGAAGATAGAGACTCTCCTGTCTGCATTCCCTCCACCAGATCCATCTGTAAACCCCACAAGTGCAGCTGCTGCTCAGCCTCGGCAGAAGCAGGGCCAGCACTGCGAGGAATGCTGGTGAAGGCTCCCTCCTCAAAGAGAGTCTTCCAGAAGCGAAGCGTTCACAGCGGCAGCCGCTCACAGTGCAGGCAGTCGGCCCCCTTGAGAGCCGACTCTGCATGCTTTGCTCCCAAGCAGACGACGCACAGAATGTGTGTATCTCCACTCATATGCTCGAATGTAGTGCGGGCAGGGAGGAACACACAGCCTATAACGTTGCCTGCTCTCGCCGTTTAGCTTAGACTTTTCTGAAGCTTTTGACATGTTGGAGCTTATAATGGGACAGACAACATTAAATAAGGCTCATAACAAATAGACTGACACACACACAGAGTGCGTGCTGAGCAGAAAGCTAACGCCGGTTCCACCGCACATGCTTTTAAGCTTCCTGGTCGCTACGTCACCCTGCCCGTGACGTCTCGCCCATCCATTGGACTGATTACACGTGATTCAGAGCGTGCTCACGCTGAAGGCGTTCCCATAGCGTTTCAACGCAGCTCGAGCTCCTGAAGGGGAACTTTAGTATTATTATAAAGGCCATATATTATAAAAGTCATATATATAATACTTTTATAATAAAATGCAAAATACAAAATTGATTTATTTAAGGGGGAAACTTAAATAAAAAATAAAAAAAACTTGATTGCTAAAACACAATAACCAGGTTTTTGAACTAAAATTTCAAAATGATAACGCCATTTTTTAAAAAGCACACCCATTTCCCTAAACTATAAACGCTATTCCCCTGCTTTGACACATGAGTCAGATTTAGTGAACTGTTACTGCAAAACTCCACACACAAATCCCTACATTTCTCAGTGCTTACAGCATGTGGTCATTTAGAAAGCACTAGCATTCAACATTGTTCACTCAAGTCTGCAAAGTTTGAGCTCAGTTAGCACACAATTACCCAAGTGGAAACACTAGGAGTCAAAATGTATCACACACCAATCAAAACCATTGATGGAGATAAAAGGTCCAAAGTCAGCTCACAGTTTATCTCAGTTGCTTTGGTGCATTTCTCAGATCCAAAATGAAATTCTCAAAACTACTTGTTCAACCTCCACATCATCTAGTTACTTGTGCACATCATAAAACATTTCTCATTCTTTTGATCAAGTTGCGATTGCTTTAGTACATTTATGCAATTGATTATCTACATTTGTCTGTGGTTTCCTACATTATCAGTTACTATTGTCATGTTGCTCAAAATGTATTATTGTTCTCTGTGCTGTAGTCTTACCCCTCAAAACCTCAGTTCATTGTATAAGTCATTACGGTAAATGCAAAATGGTTGATCCAATAAACTGTCATAAACTGTCAAGCATATTTTCTACACATTTCTATTAGACTTTTTATAAATTTGCCATGAATTGTTGAAGTGAATCTTGACTTTCACTAATGAAGAGAATGTAGATCAACCAATGATAAAGCAGTTATCTGAAATAGCTCAAAGGTACATCTCATGAACCTTCATTTGGAAAGCATATACAATATAGACAGAGGACAACCCAAAAGTTACAAATTCTGACAGTGGACTTTCTAATTTTTCTTTTCGCCTTTGTGCCCATATTTCTTTTTTTTTACTATTTCACAATGACGTTGTAATGTGTTTATTTATTTTTATTTTTTATTTTTGGTCAGACCACAAGTAAAAGTGTAACTGTGAATCATATCCAGTCTTTTTCAATCAATATCCCACATACAGTAATGTGTAAATTTGTACTTTTGAAATGGATATATGGCATACATAAGAAGTGCAGCCTTCTGCATTTCAGTACAGTAACTGTCATCCAAACTGTTGCCATAGTTTACAGCAGGTAATACTAACAGAGTGCAGTGTTATATTGACAACATGACTAAGCATTTTGCCTATCTTGTTTGTGAACAATGACACAAGGACTTTTCATTCTGATGGCACTGATATGTTCATTGACAAATACTTACTTTTGAGAGATGAACTAAAGATTTTGAGTAAGTTACAGGCTTTTGCAGGAAATCCATTGTGTGGTGCTGTTTGTACGAATTGTTTTGAGAAATGCACATACTTTGCAAATATTACAGTAAGGATGATTCGAGAAATGCACGAAAGCGACAGAAAAACTGTATTCAGGTTTGAAACAATGGATCCAGAGAGACGTGAAGGAAGAGGTCAAGGACACCACAGAGGAAGAGAAGGAGTAGGGAGTAGAGAAAGAAATGAAGGAAGAGGAAGAGTAGGAGGTGGAGAGGGAGAGGGAGTACAGAGAGGAAGAGGAGAAAGAGGAAGAGGAGGAGGAGGAGGAGGAGGAGGAGGAGGACGACGACAACAACAACATGGAAGAGAAAGAGGAAGGGCAAGAAGACAAACAGTCTCAGATATTTCAGTTGATGCGTGCCAGGGTTGGATCAGGCATGCAAGAGGATATTTCCCCCGCTGCCTGGCCAGGGCCAGTATAACCTGTGATGTTGAAGAGGTTCTTTGGCCTGTCCCAGACCAAAGACGGGATGCTGGGGTAGAATTATTATTTTTGTTGTTGTTTGCTGTATTGTACTGTACTCTACAGTAAATTAAATTAAGGAATAAAACATTTGGGGAGTACCACAAGCAACACTTATTACCGGTTATTGTAGTATTGTTTTGAATTTATATCATCAGTATGTAAGACTGTGTTGTAGTGTGTGTGTGTTTTCTCTGATAATTGTATGCTACTATATAAATTATTTTTCAAAGCAAGATTGTTGTTTGATAGAGTTTATTTTGACTCTGAATAGAAGCTAGAACTGATTAGAAGTTATGGATTGGGGTTTGTTTCTAAAAAAAAAAAAACACTTGCAGAATGTGTTTAAGCAATTGAGAAAAA
Organism: Tor tambroides; assembly: GCA_021397915.2. Taxonomy (NCBI): domain Eukaryota; kingdom Metazoa; phylum Chordata; class Actinopteri; order Cypriniformes; family Cyprinidae; genus Tor; species Tor tambroides. Next base: position 7,304 of record JAFVLL020013496.1, on the reverse strand, counting down.
CTGTAACAGCAGGAATAGTATGAAGGTATTATAGTAGCAAAACTCAAAAGCGTGCTGTTTTGAATGTGAGAACTTGTCATATTAACATTCGTATTGGTAAGTTGAAATTTACACTCACAGCTCTGATCTGAAAAGCTGAATCTTTCGATTTGCACACACAGACAATAATCAAAACACCTGTGTTTTAAATTTGAAGTTGCAGATTAATAGTTACAAATGTGTAAACACATTCACGTGAACAAAACGACAGACACAAATGTACGACATATTTACTTTTGCATTTTTACTTCAGTTTCGCTGTACAGCATCAAAAGTCACCACTTACAACCTCTCAGATCTGCAGTACAACTTCAAATCTGCTGCTTGACTTTTGCTACTCATTTCGCGATATTCCTGTAGCAAAACTCACTTGTGCACTTGTAAATGGAGATGTGAGAGAGCAGAGCCGGGGGCGGGGCTGGGGTGCGAATGAAGACATTTTATTGGTCGATGCCTGACCAATGACATTGGATGGTTTCTTTGCGTGATGACGTCATGCAGCGGCGGCAGCCACTGTGCTGTTTTGATAGCAGAGTCGGCTTTTGGGAAAACAGCTCGGCATGGCAGAAGATCAAGTGGAAGCTATCAGCTAACCTAATGGACAATGCCGCTGATCAGATTCTCACTCACTGACATGGACAACAGACTTGCCTCGCTCAGCAGACGATCTTCACGTCCCTCCCCGACTCCGCAGCAGACTACACACTCTGCTGTAATATTGGTCTAATGGTCTGTTTTATACAGTAATGTCCATTCTGTAATTCCGCTTATCAACAAATGGTCTGCATCAATACTTCTGGGTTCTTATGAAAAGAAAAAAAAAATGCAGTTTTATATGAATATAAGATATAATCTTATAATAAAATTTTATAATATAAATTCTAATCTGTCTTTTAAAAAAAAAAAAAAAAAAAAAAACACACACCCTTGACCCTCTATCAACTACATATTTATTCTCTAACTGCTACTTTTTCTTTAAAAACTAACACTAGCTTTCTTTTTTTCTATTCTATCTACTTGTTTTCCTTGAAAAAAAAAAAAAAAAACCTTGCTATGTGTACTGCGTTAGGCTAACCGAGACTTGTCATATGCTTGCATGTTGTTGCTCTTTTGTTGATTTTGATTGCTTCTATTGTCCTCTTTTGTAAGTCGCTTTGGATAAAAGCGTCTGCTAAATAACTAAATGTAAATGTAAATGTAAATAAGATAAAATAAATAAATGTAAAAGCGATTTAGTAAGTTCTTCTCAAGTTCTTCAGTAAATCAAAGTATTTGCATTTTTATTAACATTAATAATATTACACTGTGAAAGAATAAGATTATTAAATGTGGTAGCACTGCTCAATGTTTTCACTAAAAACACGTGTATGTTTGCCTGGAAGCAAAGTTGCCAGTTGTGTGATGTCATCATTTAGTGACAACACACACAACACATGAAATAAACTGTACAAATTTATCTGTGGTCTTATAAATGTTTTGTAACCTGTGCCGTTGTGATAATTATGTGTTATGCTCAGTTTCTTGTGTAAATTAATTACAAAGGTATACTTGCAGTAAAAGACCATGTAAGAACATAAAAAAAATATCTGTTCTTTGACTATGTGATGCAAAGTGGTCCTGGATACATAGTTGACACACATCAAACTATTATGTAAACGTCTACCAAAACAGAATTATATGAATAATTAAATATCCTGGCCTAAGTAAGTAAAATTTTAGTTTAAAAACCACTTCATGAGCAAAGTATAAATACTGTTTTAGCATATACATGCTGCTGAATACAATAAGCAACCCACTTTCTTATTTATTTATTTATTTATTTATTTATTTTTTATGTCTACAAATGTGCATATTGGAGATTATAGATCAGTGTGTAAAACACAATGACCTTTCAACCGTTTTTTTTTTTTTCTTTCTTTCTTTTTTTCCTCAAATTCATGTGTTGGTCTGTACTGTGTGCTTGCTATTAGCCTACCTTCATATTATGCACCATATTAAGTTACTCCCTTACTTTCATCAGTTTTTATCCCCTTTCATTTTCACTTGTGCCTTCATAGCTTTATATTGGCCTTAATGGTCATTATATAAAGTGGTTCAACATATTCCCATGCTTTATTTAGAAGCAGCTGGATACAGCCATGTTACTCTCTGCAATATGCAATATATAGTAGGATACAAATAAAAGATGTTGCATTATTTGTCTACCAGATAATACTTGAATGTCAAGATGAATGTAGTAGCTTAAAATCCCGTAAAAGCTAAGGATATTCAATAAAAATAAAGAAGTAGTGTTTTACAAATAACTGATACATATGCATAAAAAACATGTTTTCTGCACTGCAAGTCGGATGGCTGGCGTTGTTCATTGGTCAGGCACGTCCAATAAATGTCTTCTATTCGCACCCCAGCCCCGCCCCGGCTCTGCTCTCTCACATTCCATTACAAGTGCACAAGTGAGTTTTGCTACAGGAATATTTCATGGAATGAGTAGCAAAAGTCAAAGCGGCAGGATTTGAAGTTGTACTGCCAGATATGAGAGGTTGTAAGTGGCGACTTGATGTTGTACAGCGAAACTGAAGTAAAGTCCAAAAGAAAATATGTCGTAACTATTAATTTGCAACTTCAAATTTAAAACACGGGTGTTTTGATTATTGTCTGTGTGTGCAAATCGAAAGATTCAGCTTTTCACATCAGAGCTGTGAGTGTAAATTTCAACTTACAAATACGAATATTAATATGACAAGTTCTCACATTCAAATCAGCAAGCTCTCGAGTTTAGCTACTGATTTACCTTCATAGAATAGTCATCAGTAGCATTCATTAGAGGCTTAGGTGGTGATAACTGAATAATTGTCCTCACAATTCCCATCTCTATTAAATAAAACAAGGGTTGTGATGACACAGTAACCTTGTCATCACAACGGTGGTCACATAAAGCAGAGAGGACAGTTGCTGTGTGTGTGGCCTCCTTTGAACCAGACCATCCTTCTAGATCGATTAAAAAAAAAAAAAAACGCTTATACTTTATAGTGGATTCAAATTCCTCCAAGGCCTCTCCAGTTAAATATTCAGAGGCAGTCAAGGTTCCCATCAGCCTGTCAGCCGTGTAATATGAGTTGAAGGCACTCAAGTAGTCCTAGACACTTCATGCTCCTAGAAGACCCGCCATTCACCTGGTAAGACACAGCTGCGAACGTTCCCAACACACTGAGGAAAGAGACGCTTCACAGTTACGCTTCACCTTTATACACGTCTGAAAAAAAACAACCCCTCAGAACGTGCATTACAGGAGGAAATAAAGTGGAAAAACCCTGCCAGGATTAAGATTGTTTTACCTTGTTAATTGCCACCTGTGAGAGGTGAAGAGATATCAGCTACATTAGATCTCAGGGTCTCAATACTCTATTTATCTGTGAATTGCCGTCACTTAGCTTGAATTTTTCACAGCTGTATGAAGTGTTTTCATATTTATGCAGCAGGTCTCTCATTACATACTTCAGCGTATCATCCAATTACTGCGACGCAGCAGGAAACTCAGCAGAATTATTACCGTACGCTGTGCCGTACAACACGTGCAAATGTTTCTCCTTCCCTCTCTCATTCCTCAGCTTCACAGGTAAGTGTCTTTTATAAGCACATTTAAAAAGCACTATCATTTCTCACGTTTTAAACTGTCACACTGATGCACACTTGTGTGAATAATTTATTTTTCACTCATTTCTTTGAATGAAATCACCCAACTGTTTATTGCTTCACTACTGCTTGTGTAATCCGTTAAAATTTATAATAAAATAATAATAAAAATATAAAAATGAATAAAAATCTGTTTTAGGTTTAAACAATTTTTACTTTTTATATTTTTAATTATTTTATTTATTATCTATTTTATTTTTATTCTGTTTTTAAAATCAAGTACACCATATATATATATATATATATATATATATATATATATATATTAAAAACTGTCACTTTTGATCTGAGAATTTGGACAACATTACAAAAAAGGCTGTCACCTCATATAACATACTACATAACACGCACATATAATCTGCCATTTGTTGTTCCTTGTATGCAATTTAATGTGAATTACACCTCTTCGTGTGTCTTGTATTATCTCCACCTCTGGTTTCATGTGTCCAGAGGCACATATGTGCGCTCTTTTACTCTGTGGCATGAGTAATGGGATTACTGCTCCACACTGGGCCACAGGCCTGGCAGAAAGCACATGCCACGTTTAGTCACACAGTCAGATGTTCCCTCACACACAGGCAAATACTTACACCGAAGGTCACACTTACTGGCCCTGTTCCAAAATCTAATAAGCTGCCGCACTGTCCATCGCCTGCATATAGACAGCATCCTATGATTGAACATCAAACGTGATGGATTTGGAATCGCTGTAAAACAATTAAGTGTGGCAGACAAATAGCGTTCAACACAGGAGAATCAACTCACAATTGATTATATGATCAATAAGTCATGGCAACATATGTTTGTTTGTTTTTTCTATTACTTTAACTCATCAAAAAATAATTTAACCAATTTCAACAAAATTCAATTCAGTTAGAATTTTAACATTTCAGTTTAATATAATGTAAATCTAAATGTCTTGCACAGCCAATTTGATTAGGTGAACTTAAGCTGATGTCAGTGGATTTTATTTGTTTATTTATTTATTTATTTATTTATTTATTTATATTACATTGAGTTTGAAATAGTTAATTTGGTGACATGCCCCTTTGAAATGATAAAAGCTACCACGTTTTTAAACCTTAAAATATTCTATTATTATTATTATTATTATTATTATTATTATTATTTAAGTTATGCAAGATTCAATTCACTTCTTAAAGGCAGTTTAATATAATTTAGGACAAAATGACTTGTACTGTGAATTTATCCAGGTTGATTTTTTATTTTATTTTTTTTTTTATTTTTTTTAATATTTAAAGTAGATGGGATTTTTTTTTTTTTTTTTTTTTCCTTTTTATAGTGTAGGATTTGACATTAACATTTTCTAAAGGCTGCAATAAACTACACAATATTTGCCCAGATTGTACTTTTATTCATTTTTAAACAAGGGGGAAAATGACAATAGTAAAATACATACTGCAATAAAATTACAGTGGGGAAAAAAAAATAATAAAAAAATCGAAATAGTTTTATTAAAGGGGCTATACGTTTTTAAAAAATATGTATTTATTTATTTTTATTTTTATTTTTTTATTTTACTTGTCAATGTGTAGGCCTACACAGCTTGAAACTTAAATGAAAAATTAAAAAATAGACCTTCCTCAACTTCCTAGCCTGTATACTGATTATTATGAGAAGGAGTTGGGACATTTTTGCCAGGAAAACGTCAAATCCTTTCGTTTTGTGTTGTAGGAAAGCACATATTCATGTTTTCATCTAAACGTCACTCTTATCAGTGTTGACGGTGTTAGGATGTTCATTAACAGCATATCACTGCAAAGATATTTCCAACTTCTTTTAATTTCCAAGCGGAAAATCCAAAAGAATGTTGCTGTAAGTATATCTGGCCTTGAATCACACTCAGTCTCTTGTACGTGCGCAAGCATGAGCAGTAAGTTGCTGGATGAAGTTTACTTAACGGCCACCGGTGTCACTAATAACAAGGGTTTCTGAATGATGGCATTTTACGTAGGCTCACTATAAGAACAGATAATCAGAGTCAGATATGGTCTAACACATTCCTAGATTAGTTAGCCAGATGAGTTGTTATTACAGAAATGTGTGACCACAGATAGGAAAACACCACCTGTCTTGATGTCTCTGCTTCTGAGCATTTTAACTAGTACAAACACAGCATCACTCACTGCCCCCTCCGTTCCTGTAACTTAAGACACATCCAAGGCTTTCCGAAAGCAGCCAAATAGCCTGGCATTATTCACTGCCACAATATCAAGTGCACGCTCATCTGGGTCAAATGTAATTACGCCCAAAGTGAATTTGGGGAGCTTAGTTGAGGACGAGAGAGAGGGAGAAAAGAACACCTGATCTTGTTAAATGCTGCTTCTTCAGCAGCAGTGCATGTGTGTGAGGAGGTAAACAGCCGCTCAGGACTTCAGGCAAACACATGTTTCTCTTCAGCGGGGAACGCGTCTGCCCGCCGCCCCTCTCTCCCTCAGGTACGCAGGCCGTTAATTGTGTTTTTCACTCTCCTCGGCCTGCAATCTGTACTGCTGTCGTCACTGTGCTATGGCCAGGTGTGTCATTAAGACCTCAACAACTTTATAAATAGCAGCCAGTTTAGACCAGACAAATTCATTTTAAAAAGTAGGAAAAATGGTTCCCTATTAAAAACAAACAAACAAAAAAAGTTATATATATAAACTACACACATCTCACACTACCATTTAAACAGTTAAAAACTTAGATTTTGCAACTTTTACGGTTACAAAAAGTATCATGGTTTCAGCAAAAAATACAAAGCAGCACAACTGTTTCTAACACTGATATTAATTAAATGTTTCTTGAGCAGCAAATCAGCATATTAGAATGATTTCCGAAGGATCATGTGACACTGACGACTGGAGTAATGATGCTGAAAATTCAGCTTTGCATCACAGGAATAAATTACATTTTAAAACATATTACAATAGAAAACAGTTGTTTTAAATTGTAATATTATTTCACAATATTACTGATTTTACTGTATTTTTAATTAAATGCAGAAGCCTTGGTAAACACAAGGAACTGGTAACATTACAATAAGGTTGCATTTATGAACATTGGTTGACTACATTAGTTAACCTAGAACTAACAATAAAAAAATAAAAAAATAAATAAAAAATCTAAAGCATTTATTAATCATAATGTTAATTTCTAAATTTAACAGACTTGAGCTAAAATGAACTGTTGTATTTTTATTAAAGGGATAGTTTACCCAAAAATTCTGTCATTTATGCTGCCTTCACGTGCTATCGGAAATGTCCTATTTCCCACTTATGATGTTGTGATTACGAGCTTGTCGTATTCAAGTGCTTTAATGTCGGAAAAAATAAAATGTAGCATCCCATTGGTTGACAATCATATAAAAATTCACCGTGCTATACATCCAGTTTGCTGCTAATTCTGGAATTTCGGTCAAATACATGCTTATTTCACTGATTATAAAATGTCTCAGGTTACGCATGTAACCATGGTTCCCTGAAGGGAACGAGACGCTGCGTCCGAAAACGCTATGGGAACGCCTTCAGCATGACCACGCTCTGAATCTCATGTGCAATCAGTCCGAAGGA